>PVKA01020937.1:0-39457 GCA_004027165.1 Ctenomys sociabilis | reverse complement strand
GCAGAGGCCCCTTATTTAGTTCGCTGGTAGAACTGGAAGACTGCTTTCTCCTGCTCGTAGGTCTCGATGGAGCCGGGTCGAAGCCGCCGGATTTCAGCGATGGCGTCTCCTGCAGCCAGGCCCTGCTCCTTCACCAGGTAGCAGGCCAGCATGGTGCCAGTGCGGCCGAATCCCAGGGCGCAGTGCACTCCCACGGCCTGTGAAGAAGGACTTGGTGGAACCGGGCTTCCCCAACACTCTCCTGGGCATTCCTGTTCCCTGCAAGTCTGAGGCCCTCAGCCAGCAAGAAGTACCATCGGAGGGTTAGACCCGGGCTTCTGAGCTGCCTTCCCAGATCTACCTTTGCTGTCCAACATGGAAGCCAATGGACATGTATGGCTACTGAGTATCTGAAATGTGGCCAGCGCAAATGAGATGGCGGTGAAATATACACCAAGGTTTGAGCAGAAATAGCGCATTCAGAATTTATTATAAACAGGGCATGGTGCTGTATATCTGCAATCCCAGCACTGTGGAAGGCTGAGGTTAAAGAAAAAGAAAAAAAAGGCTGGGATGTAGTTCATTGTAAAAGTCCTCAGTTCATTCTCTAGTCACACACACACACACACACACACACACACACACACACACACACACAGAATACTGATTATATGCTGAAATGATAGTTTTGACTCACTGGACTATTTCCAAAATTAATCTCACCTGCTTTTCATCACTTTTGAAAACTGTTGTGGCTGCTAGAAAATTTAAAATTCCAGATGTGTCTCTATTATATTTGCACAGCACTGCTCTAGAAAATGGTAAAACGATCTGCTTTGGGTTTCAACTCCATCTCTCCCAAATTTGTCCACCCCTTTTTTCTGTTTTCCTCTCTGCAGAGTCTGCTCACCTTTCACCGCCTCCCTCAGCAAGCTGGCTCACCCCCACCACCGTTCCTCCCCTCCCCCGTACCCGGCGCGTCCCCAGTTTGCTGACCTCTCCCCGGGCGTTGGCCTCGTCCACGATCTGCACGAAGCGGTCGATCTGGTCTGGGGCTGGCGGACAGAAGTCCGGGATGCGCAGACGGTGCAGCGTGAGGCCCGGACAGCTGTCGGCATGGGGGGGCCCGCGCTCGGTCAGGGACACCAGGTGTCGCACTCCCACGTCCAGCATGAACTGGTAGTGGGCGGGGAGTCGAGGCAGCGCCAGCCCCGCCAGCCGGCCCGGGAGCACCCAGGAGAAGTTGGGGGGCTGCACGCCCATCGCTGGGGGAGAGCACCGGCAGAGGTCAGGGAGCCAGGCCCACCCTTCCGGCTCCGCCCTGTCGTTCACCCGCCCTCGGGGCGGGGTAACAGACCCCACGTGGTCCTAGGGCACTCTACCCACCCCCGCCCCCGCGGTCTACTCTGAGCCCGGGGATTGGATAAACCGTCAGGGCGTGGCCGGGAAGCCACTCCTCCTAAGGGCGGCTTAGGCGCTGGCTGGTCTCTGCGGGAGCCTCACCCAGGGGGTTCAGGTGGACTATGAACTGCTGTGGGGTTCCTGCAGCCTTGGGCAGCGGTGACTTGAAAGAAAGAAAACTGGTGCACATTGTTTTCTGTAGACAAAGCAACCCGGAGCCGCGCTCTGCTGCCCCCTAGTGGTGCGCCACAGGGCACCACCAACCGTATCTGGCGTGCCCCTGGCCTCAATTTACCTTCCTCCAAGTGGATACACACAGGACTTAACAGAAGAAAAGTCTACCTCCGCCCTTCAGGCGTAATCTCCTCTCTGATGACATTATCAAAAAGTCATTATCAGGGACCTCTTGGTTTATTTGAGTAAGAGGGTATTACTATTGGCTGCTTCTGTTTCTTTATTGCTGGGACTGTTGAGAAAAAATATAGAATTGCCATGTGGCACCCAAAAATCTTACCCAGGTTAATATTATGGTAACAGTATCAGACAATAAGGTAAGGGAATTTATTGAGCATTTACTATGTGCCCAGTACTCTTAAGCACTTTGCACATACTAACTTCCTAAGTTGACGCAATCATTTTATGAGATCCGTGAACCAATGAATTCCACTGTACTGATGAGAACACTGAGGCACTGGAGGGGTTAATGAACACGACGTGTCTCCAGAATCTTTTATAGCACACTAGTTTTCCTAAAGTGAAACAGAAAATTACATTCTCTTCACACAAGCACCCCTACTCCCCATAAATATCATCTCGTTTAAAAATGGATTTTTTCACTTAGAAAAAAAAATCATATGTCATTGTGGCATTTGAAGATTTCCAGGCCTTCATGGTCATCCTAACCTGGGCAGCTTGAAGTTTATCAGTGCCATTGTTTTAAGAACTAAATCTGAACACAGGCTTTCAGCTAGGATCTGAACAGTCCTCGCCTTCACTGCGACGCCGGCGTGCAGCCCCACCCCGTGTCTGTGAAAGTGGCTCACCCCTAGTGCACTGGATCATAGACCAGGCCTTTTACTAGATACTAGCTGGAAGAAACACCTGGAAAATACTTTGCACGTTGTACCTGAGAACCTCGAGGTTTAAAGAAGTTGTTGATCCTGGCCAAGGACCGGTTGATGCTAACCCTAAGATGTCCTCCTCCAGCTTTCCATGCTCCCCTCCCCCATCCTGCCACTGAGTTCATAGGCTCTGGCCCAATGAAAAAGGACAGTGGCAAACAGGCCATGCCCCAGGCAACTGCTTTTCCAGGTTCCTGGGGCAGCCAGATCCCCCCCCCTCCTCTGCCCTCCTGGCAGGCAGAGCCCTGATTAAGCTCTTCCTGTGAGCACCCTCATTTCCTGTTCACTCCCCAGCAATCTTCAGCGGGCCCAGCCCAATCCACTCCTTTTCCTGCTTCTCAGCTGTGACTTCACAGCCCCCTGTCACCCTACACCCTACTTTTCTCTATCCTAGTGCTCCCAGCGTTTTTGGTTGCCCTGCTCTGGGGCAGGACTGTAGATTGTTAATTGCCTCAGCTCTTTTGTTCCTTTCACTCTTCTGGGAAAAGCCTCCTCCATACCTCCCTTGTTTCCTTCGTTGATAATCCAGATCAGATCTCATCTTGTGAAAAAACAAAACAAAACAAAAAAACAAAGGCCATATTTTGGGAGAGACAGGGATTCTTTTCTTCCTTGTGCCCCCCAAACAGTAATTGTTTCCCCTTGAAATGGGGTCTCCAATAGGCTAGCTGTGTGCCTGCCAGCCCTCCCTATGGAAAGGCCAATTGGTTTCCTAAGAATTGCTTCCCCTTCCTCACTGTTCTGCCCCTTCCAACAGAATCTGGCTGGAAAGGGCCAGAATCCTTGCTTGAATTATGTGCCATTGTCAAGGATTCATTCAATGTTCTGTGTTGGCCCTGGAAGTCTCAAGGCATAAGGAAAATTCCTCTCTGGTAGGTTCCTGGCTTGGATTTCTGAAACCAGCAGTGCCAGCCCCTACCTTCTCCTTACCTAGTGCTGGCCTTCTCACCCTCTCTTCTTTGTACAGGGCTGTCAGCTGGACTCTGGTATCACCTGTGTAAGTACATCCCTAGAAGTAGCAGCTGCTTCATAGAACTGGGTTGACCTGTTTGCATAAGAGCCATAATACCTCACTTAATCTCTCAGTTCTACACTTCTAGTGTGTCATGTAATACGGTGCTCAAAAATGTTAAATGAATGAATGGAGAATAAAGAAGTAGAATGATCAGGGAGACTGTGAATATACATTTGTGGGGGTGCCTGAGTCTCTAGGACATCCTGACTGTGTACTTCGTGTTTCTTTTTGATTACTTGAGTTCCAGGGCTGTGTTGGGTATTGAGTGGTATTTCTTTGAGGTGTACTTTATGCACATCTTTGCTTTTAAGGAAATAACGACTATGTCAGTATGATCCTGGTTACTAGCCCAATTACTATTTTTGCAAAGAGGGGTAAATAAGCCTTGTTCTTTATTGAGTGCTGCAGCAGGTGTGTGTGTGTGTGTGTGTGTGTGTATGTGTGTGTTGGGGGACATATTTTTTGTTGTCATTGATTGTGCAATGAGTAATAAGCTCAAGTTATTTCCCTGACTTCAAGGAGTTTACAACATACTTGGGGGGGATTTAGGCTCAGATATAATTATTCCCAGAACACGTAATAATGTACTAAATTGCTCATCAAAGCAATTGTTTTATCTGGCAATCAGATAATATATATTAAAAAGCTAATTGTGCAGCAAACATAACAAGCATGAAAGAAGTCAGGAGGGGAAAGTCAGGATGGGTTGGAACCATCAGAAGAGTCTTCCAAAGATAGGCTCTGCTTTTTTTTTTTTTTTAATGTATGCAGCACAGGGTCTCACTACACAGCTTGGATTCTCAGTGATCCTCCTGTTTTCAGCCTCCCCAGCACTGGGATTACAGGTGTGCACCACCATGACCAGTCTCGGTGACAGGGCTGGTGCAGCATGTGATGCTGGGAATGGAATCCTAGTCCCTGTGCTTACTTAAGCAGGCGTTTAGTCCACTGAGCTATCTTGCTGGCCCCAGGATCTACTTTTTGTTTTTCTTTTTTTTTCTCATTTTGTTCTCTGTCCACTGGACAACTGAGCCAAAGAGACTGAGGGTATTCCTGTCCCCCAGCTTAGAAGAATAGTTGACTTCATTCATATTCATGTTGAGATTCTCCTTCCCCATTTGGCTTGATGTTAGCGGCAAGAAGATCAGCTGATCTCCCAGCTAGGTCACTATGTCCCCACTACTGAGACAAAGGACTGCGTGCATTTGGGTCCCTGGGACATTAGAATACAGTCAGAATTCTCAATGCCCTACACGTTCTGTCCAGATTTTATGCCTGGAACGCAAAGATCTAGAAACCGGTCTAAGAAGAAGAGCAGGGTTATAGTCAGCCTCCTAAGATGACCTCCAATGAGCATCTCATGCCTTGAGTACGTAGGTCCTATTCCACATTGATAGGGCCAGGCTCTCTACCCTCTGCATTTACTGTGGATGTGACTACTAGACTAAGTCATCAAAGACTTGGGTTTTGCCTCGCTCTGTTGTAGGAAGTCCTGCCACGGGGAACCCCTGGGAAGCATTAGGCAGTCTGCTAGCAAGGACATGGAGAGACCTGTGCAGTCAGGAACCAAATCCTCTTTCTTACCTGTGCTTGTGTAGGTAAGCCAGCTGGCTTGGAAGTACATCCTCTGGCCCCATCAAGATTTTAAATGCACACCTTGTTCCTAATCTCATGGATTCCTTGAGCCAAAACCACCCAGCTAAGCTCTCCTACATTCCTTATTTACCAAAAGCTGTGACAAAATAAACATTTATTGTTTTACACAATAAAGTTTGGGGTAGTTTGTTGTGCAGCAATGTATAGTTAACAGAGATGGAAATGTTCAGGTGGAGAAAAGAAGAGGAATTGTAGTAAACTGAGAAGTGAAATAAAATTCAAACAAGGTTAATTAAAATTCATAAGCAGTTTTGACCTTGATGTGTGTGATTTTGTGCATGCACATATGTGTGCACTTGTGTTTTGTGATAGGTCAATGAACATTTTCTGCATATGCGAAACCACGCGATGTAGGGGAGTTAACTAGAATAGTTTGATTCTGTTTCTGCATGTGCATGGTGTTAGACATGAAGGCGTATGTGGTGTTCGTGTGGTTAGAGATGATGCAGACATTATTTAAAAATTGGTGGTGACACAGGAAATGAGCAGTTGAAGTGCGGCATCCACCAGCCAGAACTAGTGAACAGGAATTCAAACCGTAGTGCAGCTGCCCCGGTGTGTACTGGGCATGGGTCACCCTTGGGCATTCCGGAATGGCCGGGGTGTGGCCAGGTTACCTTGGACATTTTAATATAGGTCTTTCCACAAGATGGCACTGATAGCTTTTTCTTGTTTCTCTCTCTCTTTTTGTTTTGTTTTGTTAAAAACGTGATTTGTATACTGTTACAGAACATTTCATGAGTAAAAATTCACTATTTGCTAACTGATGACCTTACCTTTTGCTAATCTTACCTTTGTAGCCTTTATGATTATATTTTTCTTTGTAGATCATCATAGGAAGACATTGAAACTTTGAAACTTTTAAGTAGGGAGATGACACCTTATACCAGATGTTAACATTCAGAGTTGGAGATAAGGAAGGAGTTGGAGATCAGGCTTCAACTTTGGAAAAGCCAGTCAACAAAGACAGGCTAGAGGAGAATTGAGAGAGAGACCACTCAGTTTGGTAAGTGGTGTGGCTGCCATGAAAACCATTTTGGTGGTCTCTTCCACTTTCACTTTCGTGGGGCCTTGAATTCAGATGAGTCCAACCCACTTGCACTTTGATTGGATCCTGTGAGGCCCCAAGCAGAGACCCAGCTAACCTGAAACTGAACTTCTGATAGAATGATGGCATAAAAGATTGGTTTTAGTCATTAAACTTATAGCAATTTGTTATGCAGCAAAGGAAAACTTTCTAGATAATGTTATTTTCTTATTTTTAATATTCTGGGTGCAATATTAGACCCTTCATTGCTGTATTATTTCTTGCATTTTTGCTGTGTTCTAAGTCTTCTAATCATCAAAGCTATAGACCACTTAGGTCCATTTTTCAGTGCAAATACTAAAAAATGCAGTGAATTAATGATGCCTAGCAGTTGTTAGCATCTAGTTTTTTTTTACTCCTAGCTGGTCCCCTAATCTCCTTTCTAAGGTGTGATAGACCTACAATTGGCAGAGGTGAGAAGTTGTGAAAAATTGAGACTCTGCCCCTCACAGACAGTGGGGTCCCCAGGTGGTTGATTGCACACCCATGCCTGGGACACCCCTCTGTGACACTGGCTTATCTGGCAGCTATTGATCTTTCTTCTTGATGGCTATCTCTAACCCCGAAAGCATGTGCCTCCTCTCTGGAGCTGAGAATCTTTGGCTGAGTAGGGCTAGGGGCAGAGGAGTTGGTCAGCAGAGGAAGAGTTCTTAAAAGGGCCTACCTAGCTTGTGTGGAAGCTCAAGGTCAGTTAGAAACACTGAACAGTCCCTGGTTAGAACAATGCATTGGCTTTATCCACATGTTAGAAAAACACTCAAGAAAAATATGCATAAATGTATGTGTGCTTTCCTGTTTTTGTTGCAAGGATGGGCTTGGTTCCTAAATTTCCTTTCTGGAAGAATGCTGGAAATATCACTCCCTATTCTTTCCACCTTCTAACTACATTCCAAACACTGCAGGTCCTATCTTTGTTATCACCCTCCAATTTAAATGCTCCATCCTCCCTGCAGATTTCAGGGAAGGGAGGGGCAACTTCCATCACATCATCCTCTCCCTCTTGTTCAGTGGCAGACCTGTTCACTCAAGTGCCATCCTTTCAGAACCTCACTAGAATGCGTCACCTCCATGGACTATGGACTGGCCTCCTGGATCTTCAGCCTCTACTTATTTCCCCTCTGTACTGCTCTGGTGACTTCACAGAACATAGATTTACTACTCATTATTATTGCCTTCAAGAGCAAACTGGGTGTGGGCACACACTTGTAATCCAGCGCTTGGGAGGCTGAAAACAGGAGGAGCACTACAAGTCTGTCTGTGTAGCGAGACTCTGTAGACGCTGTACTAAATACATTAAAAAAATGTCCTCTGGGATGAAGCCTCCTTTTTTCTTTTAGCTCATGTCACTTCATTCCTTTGTGGCAGTGTTGTCCCCATCACACTGAGGAGTGTACAGGTCAGCAGGTAGCAGAGCTGCATCTTTGGCCTTTGTCGAGGTGGTGCTTTCTGCCTGGCCCTAACCTGTAGCCTGCAGCAACACCTTGTCTCCCTCAAGGTTTAATGTGGGAACAAGCTGCTTTCCCTGGGAAACTGTCTCAGCTTCTTATGATTCATACTTTCTGTTCTTCTTCTGAGCTTTCATAGCTTCTCTATGGGTACACTGATTCTATTACACATTTAAATCATTTGAATTTCTTATTGCTGTATTATACAAAGAATACTGGGAAGCATTAAAAAACACATACCAAAAAGAATGATTACCTACTTCCTGTGTATATTACAAGGTGTTCGATTAGGAAAAGGGCAGCCACTCTTTGGTTTCCAGATGTGGAGGGAAGCCACCTAGGGAATTCTGGGTTTACTTGTTTGATGAGTTGCTCAATGAAGGTCCTAAGTGATCTCACCTGGACACCTGGTAAACTGCTCTCAAAGACCTTGACAGGAAGCTGGCTTCTACTGTAAATCTCAAGAATTGGAAAATTTCCATCAGTATCTTACTAGTGCGGGAAGTTGCAAGGAGTTCACCTGGAAGCTGTTTTGAATCTTTCATTTGCATATGCATTTGCTGGCGAGTAATGAGCTCATCTCTCTTGTCCTTTCATATCTCTTGCAAGGCCTTTCATTGGCACTCAGCATGCATGGGGAAGGAGACTTTTGGAAATGCTCCCTCTGGCTTCTCCTCTGTAGTGCAGGGATCTTAGAAAATGAATGGCACAGATAGTAAATTTACAAGAGACAGCTCACCTAAAAACTACATTTTGGTATTCCACCTTTTCTGTGTCTCTCTGTGTCCATATATGTAAATGAATAATGTACATATAAAACTCTTTAATGTACACTATCTGTATATCTATATGTATTTCTCTCTTCTGGCTCCTTGAGGGCTTAATGAGCTTGCTTCTCTACATTTTAGAGCATGGATTCCCAGCACTGGTTTGATGACACCCTGGAGTGTCTTCATTTATCTCAGGGGGTGCCTTGAAATTCACATAACAAGATTAATTTAAATTCATTTTCATTTAAAAAAGTAAACAGACATTATATAGTAATTACAGGTACAAGTGTGCGTGTTGAAATCAAACTAATAAATGCTTGCCCTGGAGGGAACCCAAGAGGGTAGAGGAGCAGTTGGAAGGGAATAGAAAGGTTGCTCAGCCTGACTCTTTTCTTACTTATTTTTTGTTTTTATTTTGTTTTTGGTGCTAAGGACTAAACCCAGGGCAGGTGTCCTACCTCTGAACTAAGTCCCTAGACCCAGCCTGAATCTTTTCTAAAACACCCCTCCCTTCTCTTTATCTCCAGATTTTATTTCCCCAAATTGAGCACATTTCTCAAATTGGGAGTCAGGATTGTTGAAAATAGAAGTTTGCACTGTGGAGAGCTGTCTTGTGTGCCCACAGAGGTCCCAGCATTCAGCAGGCCCTCAGGAAACCCGTGTTGTGTGTTTGGGCAGGATGCAGTAGTGATGGTTGGGAAGGGAGTCCAGCTTTGTGGGATTGGGAATCATTAAAGTATCTGTAGAGACAGTGGCCTGGATAGCCATCTCATTTGAGTTGTATGAGAATATCGATTCCCACAGAATCACAGAAAAAAGACTTGAGCTGGGATGTTGTTGGCGTTTGCTGACTTACCAGAGGTTCCTGTAATTGGCTTTCTATTAGCAATTTGTGAAAACCATCGAACTATTAGGTAAGTTGATTAATATCAAAGCGTATATGTCGGTGACTCACTGCCTAGGATACAGCCTGAGGGCCATAGTGATGTAAGGAATTCTCAATCCTGTACAAGATCAATTGCTTTGAAGCAATAGAGATGGTAGTGGGTTCAAATCCAGATGCTGCTGCTTACAACTATACTACCCCACATAATTTATAATATAATATAATATAACATAATATAATATAATGTATTGCCTTACACTTCCCTGCCCTTTTCTATGTAGTAGAAATAATCATAATACCTACCTCAGAGTTGTGAGAATTAAATGAATTACTTAATCCACATAAAGTACTTTGAACTATTCGTAGTGCAGTGAGGGATTAACAAACACCAGCTATTGTCGTCATCATCGTCATCGTCATCATCATAATCACAGTGGCCCCATCGACTTAGGAGGGCTAATTGGTAGTAAGGTTTCAAATAAGTATTAGTGGCCCCCTCTGGTCTCAAAGAATAGCTTCAGGAGCTCCTTTTGTTGTCCGCTGGATCTGAGTAGGAACATCACTTGCCAGAACTGGAAATTCAGGCACAGGGTTAACTGAATAACAAACAGAACAAAAAGCCACCGCATGCAAATTGAGTTCTCAGCAAATCCCCTTGTTACACTTTGATGGGATATTCTATAGCATAGGGAGAAATAGTGCAAACATACATGGATTATTAGAGTCACACTTGGCAGTAAGGGAGAAATGTGTCTTTTGGCACAGCATTTTATGGCTTCTCAATCCTTGAAAAAAGCTATCATTAATCAAATGTATTCTTCTTACCTACCACTATTGATGAGAAATCCCAACATCTGGAAAAAATGACTGATAGTAAGAGATCCTTTCAGGCTATTTAAATACTTTCCTGAGCCTCTTTATTTTGTGAAAAACTAAATATGCTTACTTTCTAACGTGGGAAAGACAAATCGAATTTAACATCCGATCTTAGTAAAATTTAAATACTGGATTTGAAATGCCAGTGATTCTGTTTAATTCGTTTTCTCCCGTGCAAACACAGAGGGATCTTCACTGTACCATCACTCAGATGTTCAAACACTTGTTCAGGATGAAGAAAAAAATAGAAAATTCATACCGACTTTATTTCTCAACTTGCTATGACCATAACAGATACAAGGTTGATGAGTCATAGTTGTTTGCTTTAACTTCTTGATACTCTCAAGCTCTCAGCCAGAAATGATATTTGATTCAGAAAGGCATGGAGATATGGTTAGGAAAATTGGTTAGCTTTGTTGTGGAGGTGCTTGTGTGTGTGTGTGTGTGTGCGTGTGCATGTGCACACAAGAGTTGGTGGTGTAGTCTTAGCCTTTCTCAATCCTGTGTGTCTTTCCTCCCATTAAACAAATGCATACCAAATTTGCATAGATGAGTAAGATACTGGGTCGTACACTTGAGTAAGAAAACAGCCTTTAATTTACATTTTGACACTGATCATGACCGGGATGGATCACACCTCCAAGTGTCCATTTCCTCATGTATTCCTCTGTCACAGTAGTGCAGTATTAGGCTCAGCCATGTGACTTTGCTTTAGCTAACATGACATGCACAAATGTGATGGAAATACACATTTGATAAACACTCATATAGTATGACTTTTCCTCTTGGAATTCTGAGAGCACCATGCTATGAAAAGGCCCAGAATTAAATATTATGTAGTAGGGGGCCAGCAGTTGGGGCCCAAGAATTGTAAATTGACATAGGATGTCCTAGGCTCTCCTTACCCTGCCTGCCTTGTGAATGGGTATTAAAATGTAGACATCATCTTCCTCTCTTGGCCAGTGTGCAGATGGATCTTGACTTGCTTCCTGTATGACGATATACTTGCCCATTCTACCCTGGCCTCTATGCTGCTCCATGAAAAGCACCCAGCTCCCTCCCGCATGCTGACTTGACAATCAAGTGGCTGACTTGGAGTGTCTTTGTCTCTGAGGCACTGATCTCGCTGGTCCCCATCCAGTGTTACTAAATGTGTCTGTTTCTTATTTCATCCTTTTGCTGTATCTCTCTCTTTTTGGTGGTACCAGGAATCAAACTCAGGACCTTGTGCTTGCTGGGCAAGTGCTTATTCCACTGAGCTATCTCTCCAGCCCCACTGTATCTCTCATACAGGTAGTTGGGGATCTTGGATAGATCCCCGATAGCCAGCTAAGCCCAGTCCCTGAGAGCCCCCTTAGATGCAAGTCCTTGAGGGTCTCCTGGGATGCACACAGCTCTATGAACAATCCCAGGCATGAACAGCAGAAAAATCACTTAGCTAGCTCACAGAACCCTGAGAAATAATACATTGTTGAGTCACCAAATGTTTAGATTTTTTTTTTCATGGAAATGGAAAAATGATCTAAAAATTGATACTTGGAAGTCAGATGCTGCTGCAACAAAAAAATCTAAACTATGTGGCCTTGGCCTCAGAACTGAGTATATAACACAGAGTTAAAGGGCAGAAAGCACAGTCATTGGAGCCAGGTCTTACTCTGTAAGACTGTACCTAGTACTGGGATAATATGTCATAGCCAGAAGCTTAGAAGACAGAAAAGGTACTTAATGAACCTGTGGATTTGGCTTAAGGGGACTTTCATTTAGAATGCTGTAGGGGTCAATTAGCTTTTCAAAAGTTATGTATAATAGAATCTAGAAAGACAAAGTTGAACTATGAAAGAAATGACTCCATTTTCAAGCAGAATGTAAAGCAACTATGAAATGTTTAGGATATGCTGGGGTGGGAAATAAGACTTTCACATTTGCAGTCTCTCTAAACAGAAAGATTGTCCAAGTTAGAAGAGTCCTCAGGGCACACATCAAATTATACCCACGGCAATGAGACTTTGAGATCCTGGAGGGGATTCAGAGCGATGTCTATTACACTCTCTT
This sequence comes from Ctenomys sociabilis, assembly GCA_004027165.1. Lineage (NCBI taxonomy): Eukaryota > Metazoa > Chordata > Mammalia > Rodentia > Ctenomyidae > Ctenomys > Ctenomys sociabilis. The sequence continues at coordinate 27,169 of PVKA01020937.1, read as the reverse complement.
AGATCCATAGGTGGGCTTCTAAGAATTTTAAGAGCGTTTTCCCACAGTGCTTTGATAGACTGCCCAAATGTAGGACTATCTCAAAAATAGTTGTAGGCAGGTAGCTTTTGTGGACAGTAACCCACAAAGTTTATAACAGAGTTGTACCTGTTTAGCCTAACTGGTGCAAAAGAAATTCAAGAGCAAAAGAAGCAGGAAATCAGCTGAGAATATGCTGAGCTTCAAGCACAGGCTCTTATTACTTAAAGCAATGCCATCTCAGAGGGCAGTGTTAACCACTTCTAGGGAGTAAAACCATGCTGTGTTCAAGACTACACCTGATACCCAGAATAGAAGGTTTTTGAACATAAATGTGGTTGGAATTCCAAAAAGCTAGGGATCAATGATGACCATACGGCTTCCTGTATTCCCCTCTTTTAAACTGGAGCATCTACTGAGCGTGTGATTCTCATAACCACATCATGGGTATGTATGCTGCAGATGACTTACTTTTTAGTTCCCTGGTTCCTGAAGGGTGAGAAGCCACACGCGGGGAGCTGCATAAGAAATGGCACCAAAGGAACCTCCACCATATCTAGACTCGAGACAGGCAAAGAAATCCTAGACTTGTACTTTGATGTCATGATTGGGTAAGATCTTTGATAGCTTGGGGAGGGTTGAATGTATTTTGCCAGGGGGAGAGATATGAATCACTGGGGCCAGAAAAAGACACTGTTATGATTACGATCTTCAGTGAATTATGTCTTACTTCCTGGTGTCCATGCCTTTGGGTAGCCCCCTGCTGCAGTGATTCTGGGCTTGGCTGTATGACTTGCTGTAGTCCGTAAGACATCTGCACATGTGGTGGATTTCAACGCTTGGAAATGCTCACACTTCAGGTCTTGTCCTTCTGGAGGTTTCCTTGTGATCATTGTGCTGTGAAGCCTGCTATGAAAGACTAGGTGGAGAGAGAAACAGACCCTGTTGCCTCAAGCTGCCCTCACTGAGCCCGATCCCCAGGTAACCCATCATCCAGATGAAACTTTGTATAAGAGCTCAGGTAAGACCCTTGGGAGAATAGTGAAATGACACACAGAATCATGAAACATAAGGAAGTGCTTTGAGTAACTCTGGGGATGGTTTGCTATGTAATAACAGGCAGCTGATATAGGTGTCTCTTGTCAAGCATCTGGTTATATCTTATAAATGAGAGAATAAGAGGATGCTGTACATCACTGGGCTATCAAATTGTAATTGTTTTGTTGGATTTTTCATTTTAATGTTTCATAAAGAAGTTTCAGACTTTTTCCCTAATATTTTTCTGTGAAGAACAGGCTGAATGTAGGTATTGGGCTGCATAAGTAACTCTTTATGATGTGTTGGAAATATTTTTGAGGAGGGGCTGGGGATATAGCTCGGCAGCATAAGCACCTTCCTGGCAAGAGTAAGGTCCCAAGTTCGATCTCTGGTATTGCATACTGTGCTGGTCCTGAAACCTGGTGTGGTGGTGCATGCCTATAATTCCAGCACTAGGGAGGCTGAGAAAGGAGGATCACTATGAGTGTGAACTGTATCAGAAAACCAGAAAAACAAAAAAACCCTTTTAGGAAATTTAAGATTGCTTGCACATTCACCTGAGCTTCCTTTGGTCTTCATAGTGACAAATGGCTGTGTCTTTAGGATCCATCAGAAACAATCCATGAAAACTGAGTAACTTAAAAGGCATGATGTGTAGAGACACAGGCAGGGTTGAGAAAGTTCAGTGGAGGGTGGTATAGTATCTTTGGCTAGAAATAGCAAAGGGGCCCTGCAACTCCAAGGCTTGAGTGGTCAGATAAGTGAAGGATTACTGGAAGATAGAGCTATATGCAAAATGCCGTGTGACATGAGCTATAGCTTTTGGTTAACGGATGCTACCAAGATGGTGGGCATGACAAGGGGGCTGGAGGAATAGGGAGTCTAATTTAGTTCCCTTTCTCTTGTCTTCTTTTACTACCCTGCACTGGCTGAACTCCTCCAGAATGGAGTGGGTTTGGAGGCTGTGTACGCTTGTCTGACAAGCCTCCCTCCTGAAGTGCACATGAGGGGCCACACTAGTGGAGAGGGATTAGGAAGCATGAAGCAGAACATTCAGGGCAGCTTGGCTGCAAGATTTGGTAACTAATGTGTAGCTTCCATCCGAGTTTAAACCATACAGAATACTTCTGGGAATGGTCTACAACTAATCAGGTAATAATGCCCGTATTTAAAAACTGAACTGTGTTCTGTCACGGCTTCCTCCTGTTCTTCTTTTTAATTTGTATCTTAATGATTTGAAAAAAAATTGTGCATGATATAGCTGCATGCGCCCTTATAAGAAGTATAAAAATAACCATTCTCTATGCTAGTGATATAATTTTATTGTCACTAGCTAGAAGTGGTCTCTTTATCTTACTGGAAAATCAAGTGGCTTGAATTCGAATTTTTAAAATCTCAAATCATCAGATTTGGCAGATAATATTTGCAATTTAATTGGCTTATATCCCAGGATTATATATATCAAGCTAACTTCTTCAGCTACTTAGGGATATATTTCATTATCACTTTTCTCTGGAGGTTTCACTGGCAAAGGATTTTACTTAAAAATAGACATTTCTTGGATGCATTATTGACATTTGTTTATTTCTAGAGCCTGAGGGATTAGTAAAGTCTATTTCAAAAATTTTTTCCAGGTACAAAGCATGTAGCATTTGTGTCTCTGCAGTAAATATAGGTTGAATGAAAGAGTGAGGAACAAACTTGGTAGCTTTGATTTTATCTTTCTTTCCTATAATTTTTTTTTTGAGGAAACAATTTTCAGGAAAGCATCTGAAGGAAAATCTTGGTCTTGCTGGCAGGAAATTAGCTGAAAACCTCCATACAGAGAAGATGGCCAGGTACCCAGCTTTGAGTTGGGAGACTTCATTTTCTTTAGAGGAGATGAACGTCCCCCCTGCCTTGTTGACTCTTAAGGTATACGGACTGTACTCTAATGGCCAGGTGGACTTCCTGCAGCTTCTAGACTTGTCATAAAATTTGGACTTCTTTTCTGATTGATGCCTATTGCTGCCTTAATTAGAGGGGCAAGCAATTCTGATTGACAGCTGAAGGATTTATTATTTTCTTCATTATACTGGATCAGCATTGTCCTATGGAACTTTTTTTATTTGCAGAACCAGGGATTGAACTCAGGCTCTTGTGCTTGCCAGGGAAGTGCTTATTTTACTGAGCCATTTCCATAGCCCAATCCTATGGAATTTTTTGTGAGGATGGAAATGTTCTTTAGTTGGTCACCCCAATTTGTGCCACTGTCAAGCATTTGGAATGTGGCTATTAAAAATGTAAATATTTAAAATTTTCTATTTAAAAATTTCTAGCAACCATAAATTACATTCTAAAGACTTAATGTAGATAGCTGCTTATGCCAGTGGATTGAAAGTATGACTCTAGACAGTCTAAGGATAACCCTGGATCAGGTCAGTCTATTCCCTCTTTGACTTTCAAACAGAGACTAAGTTTTGAATTGTAAATTTCTATTTTTGTTGGTAATGGTGGTTTTCAAACATGCTCCCATATTTCTGTGCACTCTTTAGTCAAAATTACTTACACTGGCTTCGAACACAAGTTGCTAACAGTGCTTGTTCCTAGCATGTAGCATGTGGCAGAGGTGGTGTGTGGCTTTGGTGGCTAGGTTGTAGAAGGTGATAAAACCTGCACAGCTCTATTCCTCTCTGAAAGAGCTTCCACCTAAGAATTTTGGCTGCTCTGATGCTACTAGGCTAAAAGGTCATGTGGCAAGTTCATCTAGAGATAACAGAAGACCAGCTGTTCTTGCCTCCAGCTGTTGGAGAACTTCCAGAGTAGGCTTTGGATTATTCTGGACCCATCCACAATGTGACTGTAGCTCCACAAGACACCCTAAGCAAGAACTGCTTAGCTGAGTCCTTTCAGTCCTCAGTGAAATATTAATAAGTAACTCCCCATTTCAAGCCTCTGTGCTGAGGTTGTGTGTAGCCATAGATAACTCAAACAGTTCTTGTGAAAGGACATTGCAGAAAATAGCTCCAGGAAACTCCCTAGTACCCTCATTGCTGGGCCATTCCGTGGACTGAGTCTACCATTTTCTTGATTCTTAATGTCAGGGAGAACAATCCCAGTCTGAGCCATCAATGTGGTTTTACTTTAACACCTTTTTCTTTTTTTTTTTTTCCCCCCCTTTGGTTGCTAGGAAGCTCAACACTGAATCAGTATAATATTTTATTTTTTTTTAAATTAAAAAATCTTTTATTTATTTATTTTCATTTTTATGTATTTGGTACAGGATCTCGCTACACAGCTTGGACTCATAATGGTCCTCCTATTTTAAGCCTCCCCAGCGCTGGGATTACAGGTGTGTGCCACCATGCTCAGACTCGGTTGTTGGCTTAGGGAGGTACAAGGTCTTACTGCACAGCTCAGACTCATAGTGATCCTCCTATCTCAGCCTCTCTAGGCCTGGGATTACAAGTATGGACCACCAAGCCCGGTTTCCATGGCTGGCACTTCATGCAGTACTGGGGATTGAACCCAGGTCCCTACACTTCCCAGGCAAGTGCTTAGACCATTGAGCCATCTCCTCAGCTCACAATGAACTTCAGTAAATTGGATCATAGAAAATTTAATTCTGTGTATACTCTGCTTTTGTTTATCATACTATTTCTTTTCTTTTCACCTCAGTGTATATTCACTTCATAAATTGACTACAAATAGTGTTGGGTCTTTGCTGAAAGTGTGTAAGGTGTGCAGTTAACTAGTGGATTAGCGCTGATGGCTGGGAGAACTCCAGCATTTTGTAACTCTGCAATGGCTTTATCTTCTGTGATGGGATCTGAGAAGTGGAGTGACTGCTGAAGAAAACAGAAATCGTGATAGCAAGATCCGAGCCCAGATGAAGCTGTGCCTCGCCACCTGCTCACCCACAGGGCACACACTGCCAGACGGTGATTCTTTATCCAGTGTCATCTCTGAGCCTGGATCCTTGGGGGATGGGTTAGCAGTAGAAAGACAGGACCTCACTGGGGATGGAATTTTAAGATTATGCCTGACGGGAAGAGTACATATGTCTAAAGAAAAAGCATCATTTACCATAAAGGAGATCTAAATTAAACCTTGGGAACTTAATGAGGGAGCACTTCTGTGTGGAGGATCTTCAGGGCTGCAGTCAGGCTAAGTAAGGGTGGCTCAGCTTTATATGGGTAGTCACCGGGAGAGAGAAGGAGTTAAAGGAAAGAGGTTAGCGGCAGTGAGTTTAATACTGGGAATTTTAGGCACCGTGGCATTTGGTGCAGAAGATATTTTGGGCAGTGGGGATTGTGACTTGTCTCCAGTTACACCATGTGAGTAGTTGCTTACACTTGTGTTTATGGGTTGTGTCCTGTCCAAGGGCATGTGACTTATGTAGGTGGGAAGAAGAGAGAGGGAGACAGAAGGAGAGAGAGACAGACAGAGGAACAGAGACAGAGAGAGATACAGAGAAAGATGGGAGGAGGGAGAGACAGAAAGACGGAGAGAGACACACAGAGAGAGACAGAGAGACACACAGAGAGAGGGAGACACAGGGAGAAAGGAGAGACAGAGATACAGAGAGGGATTTACAGAGAGATGGGAAAGAGACAGAGAGATAGGGACATATGGGAACTACAGAGAGGCAGATACAGAGAGAGATGGGATGAGAGAGAGAGAGAAAGACAGAGAGAGAGAGAGAGAGGGAGAGAGAGACAGAGAGACAGAGAGACAGAGAGACAGAGACAGAGAGAATAATTGAACCATCAATATATCTGACTGCCCAGACAGAAAACCCAACATAGGGAGCTATGTTATGAAGTAACTGCTTAAAAGCTTTTAACAAATAGCTTTTAGACTTTGGTGAGGGGAGAAAATTCTGGAAGAGATTCCACAGCATCCCATGGCACTATGAACAAGGCATCTCAGGGCACTTAGGGAACCCAGTGATGTGCTCTTGTTAGATTGGCAGTGGCAGTGTCTTGTTAGCCTGCCTCACATGCCTGGTAGCCTCTTTGTGACCCTAGGGACATATGGGAGCTACAGAGAGGCAGCCTAGGAGGCTGCCTCTCTGGAGCTCCCCAGAGCCAGATCCGTGTTTCTTTCCAGCAATTGATGGATATGTTACAATTAGTAATAGTTGGGTTGCCTGAAATTCTGCATTTGCTGCTTGAAATAGAAAAACCTCAGATCACATGGGTGGCATATTGCTAATAGGATGAAAACTTTTCCTGGCCATTAAAACCAGTTCCTGTCACTCGCCTCTAAGTGAAAGTTTAAACAAACCTCCTTTCTCAGTTAGCAAAACCAGAATCAATATCTGATTACAGCACAGTCCAATGCTATTCTGCTCAGTTCTTCTGGGAATACAGAATGCAGAGGGCAAGAGCCTAGCTTGCTGGCCCACACGTATCCTGACTCAGACTCGGGCTTCGTGGGCTGCTCTTCATAGGGAGTTTCCTACAGTGTAAATCACCAATAATCATAGCTACTACATTAACATTGCACAGTACTGTTATAGCCTAGAAATCATTTCCAGATACATGTCTCATTTAATCCTCATAAAAACTCAATGAGGTGAATGTTACCCTTCTACTTTCACAGAGGAGAAAAGTGAGGTGCAGAGCAGTAAATTATCCCAGATCTCAGGACAAGAGTGTTTTCAATGTGAGATTTACAGCTGGTCTTAGTAGTCTAAGTCTATTTGTGCCCTTAATCAAGGTCCAAAGAGGAGAAGGCAGGGTTGGGGACTGAACAGGTCAGCTGTCCACTTCTGGGACAAAATATCTGACACATGCATCTTAAAGGAGGAAAGATGTAATGGTTGATTGATTGTATCAACTTGAGAAGTTTAGAGGTCTAACTAAGTTGGCTTAACAAGTCTATGCTCTAAGGTGTACAGGCCCTGCCCTAGGGTAGCTATCTCATCCTAGGCTGTAGAAGATCCCCTCTAAGATGGCCTGTCCCCTAAACAATAAAAGGGAGAAATGAGGAAGGACAGACTCACTACTGTTCTTCAGAGGAACTTAGTCTTCACCTTCAGCTTGGATGTCATCTGCTGGCTTCTGGTGCAGACACTTCAGCTTCTGTCTCAGATCCTTCAGCCTTCCAGTATAGATTCCTCAGCCTTTAAAAAAAATATTTTAGGGAAGGGTCTTCAGGGTGTTCAGGGTCTCACTACTAGATCAGACTTATAGTGAACCACCTGTTTACAGCCTCCCAACTTCAGCCTTCTGGCATAGACTCTTTAGTATTTCATTGAAGACTCACTGATCTCCTGCTATGGGCTTACATGGGACTTTGCAGGGAACTCTAGACCTTGGACTGAAGCCTTTAGCCTTCAGTGTGCAGACACCCTGGGCATGATTCCTCATTCAACTCTGTGGCTGACCATGGTAAGCCAATCTTGAGATTTCTTATACACTTGTATCTCTTGTGTATCCATTTCTCTAAGGAAACACTGCCTGATTCAAAAGGTTTGCTTTGCTTCACAGGTTCTGTGGTTTCAGTCCATAGGAAGCTGACTTCAAAGGAGAAATATCAAGGCACAGGGGCATCATGTGAAAGAAAGCTGCTCAACTCACAGCATCAGGGAAGCAGAGAGTGGGGTGAGCCCAAGAGAAAGTGGTCAGAGGCTAGAGATATTCCCCAAGATCATGCCACCATAACTCACACAGACACTTGGAGAAACACGCTTTACGAATCTAGGCACCTCTCAACCCAGTGAAATTGACAATCAATATTTGACATCACTAGAATTCTTAAGTGGACAGGTGAATGTACAGGGGTATTTGACAAATATCTGATCATAAAGGGATAGGATATTCCCAGATAGGGACAATCTTTTTCCCCCTGGTACTGGAGATTGAACCCCAGGGCTCTTACATGCTGGGTAAGTTTTGTGTCACTGAGCTGTATCCATATCTTGTTTTTATTTTGAGATAGGTTCTTACTACATTGTCCAGGCTGGCCTAGAACTTGTTATTCTCTTGCCTCAGTTTCCCAAATCATTGGGATTACATGCATTTACTCAGCAGGAGACAAACTTTTTAACCAGTATTTTCTCTCCTGGGAAGATAAGTAGTGGCAGAGACCTTGTACCTGGAAGCGACTAAAGTTATTCTACCTTCCACACCCTTATTTTTGAGATGGGGAAACTGAGGTCCTGGGAAGTTAAATGCTTCCTAGTGACTTATGGAGCTGCCTGGTAAGGAGGCTGGGATTGTTGCCCAGTTTTCTGCTTTTAGAATGGAATTTTTACCACCATGCTAGATGCTTTTGCTGCTATGCTCTTTCTGCTTTTAATTGCCTAGAAATATGTTTACAATGAAAGATGGCTGGATGTTTCCTAGATAAGTAGGCGAGTGCTAACATTTACTATGATTTATCAACACCAATGATGTGCCATACGTGTGTGCTAGCTACTTCACATGCATGATCTTTAATTTTCACAAGAACTCTGCAGAATCTGTACCACATCTGGGAACAGGGAGGTGAAGGACAGGCTTAAGTAATACTGAGCGTGTTTATTTCGAGGTGCAGTGGAGCCGCTGCAATAACTTTATCTCTTGTCCTAGAAAACCAAATGTCTGCATTTTTTATACAGTCAAGTATCATTTTTTGGAAATCATTAAAATTCAAATTGTCTGTGTTTATTCCTAGAACCATATCTGATTAAAAAAAGGAGATAGGCAAGATGAATCAGTCATCGCCTTTAAACAGAGTCTTAGAAGTCTTGATTAATACATAGTTTTTATTGTGAAGGAAAACCAATGGTTTTTGTTAAAGAACTATAATTCAAGTCATATGTCTAAGTAATTTTTTTAGAAGGTGGTTTTAAATTCCTGTTCCTCTAGAGCACAAGGGGCAGAATTCTTTTGCATTCATTTGTTGTTCTGTTCAAATTTGAGTGCCTTTAGGACTCCTCACCATTTACTCTCTACTCAGGTACAGTTACTTTGATGCACCTGCTTTCTTTTTAGCATCTGTGATGTGTTTTGCAAAAAAAAAAGAGAGAAAGGCTCATTTTTCACATGGGAGGCTGAAGAACATGGAGGCCTGGGGGCTTTGTCCCCCGGAGAGGTTGTGGGCACCAAAGGCAGCACTGGAATGCAGCATAACATTCCTGGGGCCTGAGAATCAGCAGAGAAAGGGTGTGAGGAGGTGGAAAATGGTCTTGACCAAGGACAGCATAAATGTCCCAGCAGAATTTGTTAATTTTCATTTTACTCTTGACCTTTACTGGCTGGGGTTGTCTGAAATCCTGATGTACTATGGGTACTAAATACTGGCTTCTGGCTCGGACCCTTGTCAATCACTGTACAGGGATACCATGATGTGTCCTTCAGAATGGTGACTCCCAATTCCACACCTCTGTCATTTGACTGAATGTCTTCTAACGTGGGCCTTGTGCCTCTCTCTGTGCAGCCTGGGGTCACCTCAGTTTGCTCCCACAGGTCAAGGTCAAGGTGCTTCAAGGCCGCCATCGTGGCATCTTGTACAGGCTGTTTGGACATGTGATTTCTGATTCTTTGAATTACATTGCTCCTTAGTGCTTACGGGGTGTTCCTGGTTTCTTTTCTGGATTGTGTTTGAAACTTTGATCTTGAATTCTGATATACATCGGAATTCCTGACTGCTCATCTGGCTTCCAGGCCCTGCTGACTTTCTCCGTTCCTAGCCCACGCTTTTCAGTTCTAGTCTTGTTTTGTCATTCTGTTTGGCTTCCCGTCCTACCTCCAGGGATTTCATCAACATCAGTCCTGACTAGTGAGGAGATGCAATCTCATGGGGCATCCTGGTAAACAAGAGGACTATTGAAGGAGTTGGCCGTCTCAGGCCTTCATCTACCACCTGGCACAATTTGCATGGTCCTTTTGATCGTGGAGTTGATTTAATGTAATAGGAGTTCAAAGAATGCTTGAATGAAAGAAATATTTTGAAGTTAGCAGCAAATAGTAATTATTGTTCTCAGTTGTTAGCTATGCCTTTATAAACTGTATCACAGTGTTCCAAACTTACATTAAATTCCTATTGTGTCCTAAAATTGGGGTCAGACCACCTCTCCAAAGAAGCCCAGATATATTCCTGTTATGCAAGATATTTCATAGAAAACTCATGGGTGATAATTTCTGCCGCTTCTTTTCCCTCATTCTAAAAGTGAACAAAAGTCAGTTTCCCCACAGGGTCTAGATTTTTGTAGTAACTTTACCAGTGTGAACTCCTAACTTACCTTGGCAGGATTTTATTAAAGGAAGAGCATTTCTACATCCAAGATATTGAACCCAAATAAAGATCCTCAGTTGGGAAAGGCAGACTCAATATTTGATTCCAGAAAGAAGTGGCACTTTGTCTTTCAAGTATGTTGAGAGTATACAGCTCTAGGTAACTCTAGGGAAAATGGGCTTATGACTGCTTTCTTATCATTTGCCAGGAATATGTCACCACATCTGCAAAGTAGGCTACGGTGAGCTCTCAAATGCCAGGGATTGTTTTTTTTTTTTTTTTTTCAGGCACTTGCTTCCAAGAATTCACATTGAATTTATTTCTACAATTCTAACTGATTAAGAAAAAAAAAAAGAACAATCAGCATCATCTCTTAGAAGTTCATGATATTTAAGATATGCTGTCTATCAAATCAACCCAAATCAAATAATTTCAGGTGGGGCTCTTAACATAGTTCATTTTCACAGTGTAAGATTTATGCAGCACTTGCACTTGCTTTTGGAACAAGGTTTAGTGGGGCTGGGAATACTGGCCCCAGGAAGGGTTTGTGACGGTGCTCGGCAGTCATGTGACACATCGGCTGTTCTTTCCTGTTATTAGCTTGGCACGGACTGGGTCATCAACAGAGCTCTAGTCCCTGTGTGTGTTGAAATTCTTTGTTGTGCTTTAAAATTCAAAGCAATGATTTCCTCCCATTGTGCAACTCAAGAAGTTTGGTGAAGCAATGTGTTGGATCTCCTGTTACTGGAAATCTCACAGGGGCCACCCTAGGTGTTCTAGAGTTGCTGTAGGGACTGTGCTGGATGACACTATAGAAGCCACTGGCCAAAGTGTGTTTAGCAATAAAATACATTGTATAGGAAGAGAGGCAGAGATAAGCAGGCACATGTCTAGTAAGGATGTAGCAATGCCTTGAAGGATGCATCACTCGGACAGTCAAGGTCATGGACAGCAGAATGGAACACCAAGAAAACTGTCTCTGATAAGCCAACGCAGTAATTGGAAGTGTTTTTGGTGATGTGAAGGAGGATTCTGGAGGCCTCCAGGGTGAGATAAGGCAAGCAATCAACATGTCAAGATAATTTGTTACCAGTTCTGGCTTTGGGTCGAGGTGGATAAACTTGCCTACTGTGATATATGAAGCCCGCTGACCTGAGGAAACTTGGCCATAAGAGGACAGCTGCAAAGTGGAGTCCAGCTCAGAACTGACGAGAGGAGTCACTTGTACCTGTAGACACAATGTCTGCTCTGGTGAAGGTGGCTCCTGATTATGATTATATATACAGGGGTGGGCATGCTCTACCCAGGACAAGAGGAAATTGCCTACCTTTCCCTAATCTTGCTGAGAAGTTCTGAGGAACTGCTGCCAAGTGAGTATAAAGATGTAAGTGGAGTTTCATCACCACAGTGTGAAGCAGACATGAAATAACCCAAATCTGCAGTAACTCCATGTCACTAGGACAATATAGGCTCTGTTCACTTTTCACTTTTTCATGGATCTAGCAAGGACTATGATCCCACTGAGCCCAGACTAACTGTGCCCAGCCTTTGCAGTTCCCTGAGCCGGCCTAGGTGTTGATCTCACACCTGACTTTGTATGGTTCTCATTTCCTAGCCAGCTCACATGGGTGGGACACATCCCCTCTCACCTCAGAGATGACAGCCTAGCTCACTGACCTCACAAACCTGGAACTGCCAAAGCCTCTGCTCTTTGCCTGCTCTGAGTCTATTTTTTCATTCTTTTACACCATAAACTCTGGTTTTACTCTATGTTGTCATATGCATAGCTAATGGACAAAAGTTTTGCAAGTTTCTTTTAGTTACATTCTATTACATAATTAACTGACCTATGAAATCTAAGCAGAAGTTGTTGGTGAAACATTTTGTGGGGTTCCCAGGAAAGTAAACCGAATCCTCAGGCTTTGTGTTTTAGTCTTTTCGACCACATTACCCAGTTTTTGAAAACAAATATGATGGCCAGATTTCAGCAGTCATCCTGTGGCTTTGAGAATAGAAGCTACATAATATGAATGGTGGTTCATAAGTCAGAAGGACCTGGGTCCTTAAAAACTATAGAACTACACTCCAGGGTCTTGTATCTTTTGATTTCTTTAAATTAATTAATCAATTAGTTAATTAATTTGGTACAGGGTCTTGCTATGCAGCTCAGATTCATAGTGATCCTCCTGTCTCATCTTCCCCAGCATTGGGGCTATAGGTGTGTGCCACCATGCCCGGTTTTGGTGGCTGGCATGGCACACCTAGGGTTTCAGGGACCCCATGACATGTGGTCCTGAAGATAGAAGCCAGGTCCTTGTACTTGCCAGGCAGATGCTTAGACTGCTGAGCTATCTCCCCAGCCTTGACTTCTCTCATGTAGGAAAGTGAACCTTTAGTTTTCTTAAGCTCTAGTATTTACGTATTTACTAATGCATGTGAATGTAGCTCTTACTGACCTGTCTACTCTCTGTGCAGTGGAGCCCACACGAACTGTGAACGTGTTTATCATCCCCTTCAGCCAACATGGGCTCTGTAAATTATCAATTGACCATGATGGTGCATAAGTGAAACAGCTGTCTTTTTTAAAATGCCAGGACGAGTCTCTGCATTTGCTTTTGACTTATGCAGTCGTATAGAGCGGAATGAATCAGACTCTCTGAGGTACATAAATCACTTTCTATAAATGTTAATGAGCAGAACCTAAATCTGTACAACACAAGATGTACACTGGAATTGAGTGTCAGATGGTGCAGGGAGAAGTTAGGGTCAATGGCTCTTCTTTCTCAGGGCCAGCCCCGATCATGGTTCAGTGACTACTTTTATGGCCCAGAGGTTGGCATGGGGTCTTATTGACAGCTATTGCTATTTTCTAGTATAAAGCTGAGCCACATCCACTGTACTCCCTAAGAGAATGTAGTCAGTTTTTTATAGATGCAGGGTCCCTATCTGCAGATTTGATCATCAGCAGATCAAAATATTTAAAAAGACTGTATATTCACTGAACATATGCAGGTTTTTATTTTCTTATCATGATTCCCAGCATAGAATAATGGCTATTTGTATAACATTTATTGTTTGGCATTATGAGTAATGCAGAAGTGAGATTTATTTAAAGTATACAGGAGGATGTGTGTTGATTATACGTAAATCCTATGCTATTTTACCAAAAAAAGCATCCCCCACTGCAAAACAACAACAACAACAACACAAAAACAAAACAAAACAAAACAAAACCCCAACCTGAACATTTTGATATCAACAGGAAATCCTGGAAAGAATAATCCAAGAATATTGGAAACAACTGCATTTTAATAACATTTATGTGTTAATGTATTTTTTCTCAATTGCACTTTTCTCTCTAAAATTCCAGAAGAAACACAGCACTGTTGTTGAGACTAGACCTGGCAGGCAGGAAGGGGAAGATGGGTGTAAGTGTGTAGGGTACACATTCACGGTACACTGTGAGGGGTTTGCCCTTCAAGGAGCAAAGCCAAGGCCCTGGCTTATTCCCATTGCCATATTATCTTTTTTTTTTTTTTTTTTTTTTTTTGGAACTGGGGATTGAACTCAGGCCCTTGTGTTTGCCAGGGAAGCGCTTACTCTACTGAGCCATCTTCCCAGCCCCCCATTGCCATATTATCTTCATTGCAGCTGCTGCCAGCAGGTTTGGGGGCATGGATGTAGCAAAATTCCTACTCTGGTTGCAGTTCCTCCTTACTTTTTGAAGAAAACTTCTTCTCCGGGCTTTAGCTATAGAGCAGCATAAATGTTAATATAAATGGTTTCTCCATCAAGAATTCTTCAGGGTGCAAAGTGAATGCTTGAGAAGAGTGTGAGAACTTTCTAGCTCAGAAGTCATTACCTAGGCATGAGAAGCTTCCTATCCCATCACAACTAGAAGATAGAACTTAAAACCTCAAAGCGTAGAAGTAGCATGTAAAAGAAAGGCAGTTACTTTAAACAAAGAGTTCTTAAGTACCTGGGCTCAACTTCTAGGTTTTGTTCCTTCTTAACTAGTTGAAGTACCCAGAAAAGTCACAGCACGTGTCTTAACCACTCCTTTGGTGAGGCCCTAACAACCTGCTGTGACTCATAGGTTGAGGTGTGTGACCTCTGCACTCAAGGTCACCTCTTAATTTGAGATTTAGAAGAAGTAACACATATGAGCCCAAGCTTATTTTCTTAGATTCCACTTGGATGAAGATTCACATAGTTAATAATTTTTATAATAACAACCCATGTTAGTTTTTCAGAGATGGCTTTAGTGTCATCTTAGTCTGTTGTCTTCTCTGCCTACCTGCCTGCTGTAGCCTTGCATATTACTTTATCCCTTTTATGTTAACACTGTACCCTACAATAAAGAAGCTGCCACTTAAAGTCGTCATTCCTTCCAGTCCATTCCCATGCTGTCCTCTGTGGATGGGGCTACATCGCTCAGTTCACCTCAGCCTCAGTTTCCTCATTCGTCATAGAAAGACAACATCAAATCCCAAGATAGGTAACTCCCTTCAGTCACAAGCTGATGGGCAGGAAGGGCCAGGCCTATGTGCAGAGCTCCCCATCCCCCATTATGTCTTCCTGTGACAACAATGACTCACAGCTTGTTGTGACAATCAGATTAGGTAATGTAGTAAGAGGCATTTTGTGCTCTGAAAAGTGACATTGAAGATCTTTGTGATTATTTCAAGAATCTGCACTCCCTAACAATCTGAGTGATGGAGTGAGACTGCTGCTTTTAGAGAAAATTACCATTTTCTCCCACGCACTCACGGAAATGGTTCTTCTGCTTTGCAGAACCAACTGATGATGTACGAGGTTTTAAGCTAAAACACTGGGGAAGCTTCTGTTGGCCTTTCCTGTATCTGAGTCTTCTCCAGTCTCACTGCAGTTAGAGTTTGCTCTCATTTGCCATCAGGGACTACAGTAATAATGTCATCCCTTTTAGTCATCCTTGTTCACTCTCTTTCCTCGACAAGGGTCAGGAGGGTCCCATACTCCTCTTTTATATCTATGTGACTCAAAGCCAAGCTCAGCTATTGCTGACTTTCCATGGATGAGGTCACCCTCATGAGGAAGGTCTTAAAAAGCATTTTGAGGAGCAAAATGGTTGGGCCCAGGGTTATAGCTCAGCAGCACAGCACCTGCCTGTCGTGTGTGAGGCTGCAGAGGCAAAGATGACCTGGGAGCAGGACCAGAGAACTTCAGTGGGGACTTTACGAAGAACTCTACGGAGATCACACAGGAGGGGTGTCTCAGAAGGCTTACTACTGCCTGCAGATGGGCTTTTCAGTGCTAACGTCCTGGGCTGGTGGGCACTGATAGCATGTTACCCAAGTGCAAGCTGTGGTCTGGAGGTCTTGTGGCACCTGCAGGAATTTGTTTCTCCGTTGCCTCAGGCCCTAGTGCCATGCCCTGGCTGTCCACACGGAAGTGCTGGCTCTCCTTTACCTTTTTTTCTGTTTGACTCTGGCTTTTTAAAGGATCTCAGTTCTTGATAGGAGTGATCTTTTTCGAGAGGGTTTGATCATTAGAAATAATACAATTGTAGGTTTTATTAAACCCAGGAGTTCTCAGAAACTTCACAACTCAAAGTTCTTATTTTATAGATGAGGAAAACTGAGGCCAAGAAAGGTTAAGAGGTCTGTTCAGACATTTGTAGTACAACTGCATCTGTGTTGGGGTGATAATGCTACTTCCTAGATTTTTAATTAAATGTTCTTTTCTATGGACTCTTTTTGCAATCAAGAAGACAGACTTTTGATGAATAACTATTAGAGGATTAGGGCAGATTCAAGAATTACCTGATTTATTATCTGGCAGTAGAAGCCACTCTAAGAGAAAATGGCTCTGAAATAGTTTTCAAGAATGGCCAGGGGCACAAAAATGGACATATAAATTTTAATGTCCCTGTCTCCATTTCCCAGTGCTCTTCATTTGTCTTCTGTTTATGGTCCCACCTTCTGATCTTGTGTTTCATTGTTATAAACCAAAGAGCACAAGGAGGTACACACAGAAGACCCACTGCATGCTGGCGCTTTTTTATTTTTGTTCATGAACACAGGATCTAAGAAAGGAAGAGACTAGAAAAAGCACATTTCCTTCATCTTGATCGCTACTGACTGACTTCCTCTGTGGCCAGGCTTTGGGGACCTGGGCTTATTTCCAAGGTTATGTGTAACCAAGAACTGGAAATGGAAAGCTTAGCATGTGCTCACTAGATTTCTCTTAAAGTGAAATTTATTACAAAGCATAACTTAAAGGAACTCAACCAGCATATGGAGTTGACATTACTGCATACCCACTGGTAGAGGTGTCCTACACTTGGGTCACAAGAATGGATGGTTGGGCCCAGGGTTATAGCTCAGCAGCACAGCACTTGCCTGTCATGTGTGAGGCTGTGAGTTCAATTCCTGGTACCGAAACAGAAACCAAACCAATACAACAACAGAAAAGAATGGATGATTGTTTAGGAATTATTAGGAGGTTGTTAGGTCACTGGTAGCTCAAAATCAGACATGTTGTATGAAACACTTACATCATGAAAATCAGTTAATATCACAAGTTAGGTGGCTCAGAACCTTATAACTAGTTTTTCAGCACAACAAGATCTCGGTCACAGGTGAAGTTCCATTATCAAGCAGTAATCACTCCTAGTTTTCTTATGTAAACTTCCAGAAAAATTGTTTGTATGTTAGCACATAGGCATGCATTCTTTTAATTCATTTATAGAAAGAATACTATTTTAGTAAGTTTTTAAAAGATCTTCCCATATTAACAGATAGAGAAACAATCATTGCATAGTAAGCTATTAGATGGCTGGATGTAAAATATTTAACTAGTACCTTACTGAGAGAGATCTTCATTGGAGTTTCTCCAGAAGTAGGTTCAGAGACACGAGCGTGGGTGCAGACAGTTTTGGTAGGTGAAGCCCACTACTCTTACAGACTGCTGCACCATATTGAATTGCTGAATTCATGTACCTACAATATATGAATGGCAATGGAATACTCATCTCTGACAAATTTAAACAAAAAGGGGGCTATAAAGGAAGGACCATTTTATAGTGAAAAAATATATATCTGTATATACAAAGCAGCATAGATATACAGCTACTTTCTCTTAGTTCAATGAGAAGAAAGTTTTGAACTAATAGTGTTTAGACAAGATATCATGTCTGCATCTTGTACTTTGAATAACTACTACGAAGACAACAATATGCAATGTATTAATTATTGTAACTGTCTTATTAACCTCTTTTGAAGCTGTCTCATTGCTGCTTCTTTCTCAATAAAATTAATATAAAAAAAGCCAGCAAGCTGGGGAGAGAGTAAGCAAGGTGAGAAGGTGAAGTTTGTTTTTTGTCAGGATCCAGATAAGATCTTCACACTGATTGATTTATGTGTTTCCTAAATCTCTTTTAATTTCTTCCCCCTTTGTCACATCTTTTCTCAGGGTTTACTGAAGATCCTGGATCATTTGTGATTAGATCCCTTTGGCATCTTTTAACACAATCTGGTGTACTATGTGTCGTCTCTCTCCTTACCTGTGGTCTCAGTTTCCATGGTTTGCCCCTACAGTGAACCATGGTCTGAACATAATACATGGACATTTCCTGAAAGAAACAATTCATAAATTTTTGTGCATCATTCTGAATAGCTTGATGAACTCTCACACCATCCAGCTCTATCCTGCAGGGACCTGTGTCTTTCACCTCATTTTGTAGTCTACCCACACTAATGCCATCTGGGTATTAGATAGACTGTTGGGTATCATAGCGCTTATGTTCAAATAATCCTAATTTTACTTAGTAAGCATTGTAACTTACAATTGGGCAATTTGGATTTGCCAAAGAAAGGCCATCAAACACTTCTACAAAGTAAAAAGACGAATGTTCTCAATTTTATCATAGACATATGTTGGAACAAATGTAATGTACGTATGGTTCAGCACTGTCTTTGGTTTCAGGTATCCATTAGGGACCTTGAAATGTAACCTCTAGAGATTAGGGGAGACCACTTATTTCTTGTAAATTCTTATTGGATTTAAAGGTAGAAATTTCTTCCAGTCTAACAGTTGTAGTAAACTGATGAGAGATATTGATTGTTAAGCCCCATTTATCTATATAATCCTTGTTTTTAACAGTAGAATTTATATTTTAGATTAGATTTTGACTTACAGAAAAACTGAGAGTGAGTTTTTGTATATTTCTTCCATTCCTCCTCCTGATGATTTCCCTACTATGAGAATTTTACTATGGTGTACTGAATTGTTGTAATGAATGAACTGATCATGAATTGAAAATTATTAACCAAGATCTATAGTTTATACAGATTTCCTTAGTTTTTAACAGAATGTCTCTTGTCCATTCCAGGGTCCCATGCAAGTTACCATCACCCTTAGATGTCAAGTCTTCTCATCCTCCTTGTACCAAATAAATAAATAAACAAATGATTAAAAAAATTAAAAGTATATATTTACACTCCCCCCAGAATTTCTAAATTTTTTATACTTTGGATTTTTTCAGTTTTATATTGGTGGAAATAGAAATTCTGCACTTTACATCTTCTTTTTAAAAAGTCCAATATTTTATTTTGAGAAATTAAGAAAATTTCAAAATATTTCAAATACATCCTATCCTCCACCCCAAATTGGTGATCTTTCATTTATTCCATGAATATTTATGTGGCCATACACTGCTCCAGAAACTTGGGATGAATCAGCAAAGGAAATAAAAATTCCTCTTCCCCATGGAGCTTATATACTAGTAGGAAATACAGACAATGAATAATAAACATAAAATGCAATTATATTATGTGTTATGCAGAAGGGCATAAATGCTCCGGAAAAAGGAGAAACAAAGCAACTAGAACACTGTTTGGGAATCAAGAGTGTGGGGAGAAGATTAACTTTTTTACTCTTAAAAATAGGGTAGTTTAAGAGGCTATCTTTCTTCCAGTGAGCTTGTGTAGCCCCTTTGTCGAAGATAAGATGGCTGAGTGTTTTCTTAGATGCCTCTGCATCTTCTAATCTATTCCACTGATCCTCAGGTCTATTTTGTTGCCAATACCATGTTGATTTTATCACAGTGGCTTTGTAGTATAATTTCAAATTAGGAATTGTGATGCCTCCTACCTTGTCTTTATTGGCCAAGATTGCCTTTGCTATTCTAGGTCGTTTGTGTGCCAGGGGAGAGTCACATGAAGAGAAAACTTTCTCTCAAGCTCTCACAGAGAGCAAACTGGTCAAGCATTGGCCGTAACTCATCCACATGGATGACACAGACAAAGGATCTACAGAATAATGTACAGGACTACAAGATAAACCCTGAGAGGACTTCACTGACCACATAGGAAATATAAAGTTCATGTGTTGGTATATAAGTCTTGATCTATCTAGGTCCTAACCATCCAGCAGAAAAGTATAAAAATGAAGTATACATCGTGGAGCCATAATATTAAGCTGAGCTGTAAATGGCTATGGTCGACAATTTCTCTGAATAACTCACTATTGTTGTAGAATGCTGGACTGTGTTGGATTTTGGTGTTGAGTTCAAGCACCTAAGTTAGTTGAATGTCAATGGAGTGCCCACCTTTGACAGGTATAGACGAAGGAAGGGGTAAGAAAGAAAAACTCATGATGTGTGTGTATAGACAGTACAATTGGGATAGATAACGCTGTGCTTCTACATAATTCTATGAGAGGCAAGATCTGCACTAATGGTGGTTGGACAGGATATTATGTTGGCTTCTAGTACTACGGTCATCCACTAGGAAAATAATTATTGAATTTTTGATATAATTCAGGTATAAAAAATATAAGGAAGCAGCTACACTCTTTATTCACGGATAAGAGATATCTGCTAAAATAATATCTGTAAATATAATATCATGTATGCACCTTGTACAATACCAAAACATTATGAAAACAGTTTGCAATGTATTAATTTATCGAATTTGTATTGTTAAGGTGTCTTGAAACTGTCTGATTGACATTTGTAGTTCAATAAAATAAAAAAAAAATAGGGTAGTTTTCTATCCCTTTTTTGATGTTAGAAGAGAATGCCCCAGACTAATTTGTGAAGAGGATTGTTAGTTCTGGAGGCGGGGAAGTCTGAGATCAAAGGAAGCCATCTGGGGAGGACCTTCTTGCCATGTCTAACATGGCAAGGATGTCACATGGTGAGAAAGCAAACAAAGACAGGGTGGTAGAACACTGGAGAAAGTTTGTTTTTATACACAATAAGAGTTTGCTTTTATCTCATAATGACTAACTGACTCCTTAAATATCAGGATTAGTCCATGCATATGGGTGGAACCCTTGACTTTCCTCTTCAAGGTCTCTCCTCCCAACCTCATCCCAATGGCAATTAAATTTCAACATAAAATTTATGCTCATGAATCACAGCATTGGTCATGGTTGCCACTGAAATGGTGATGACCTTTGAAAAAAGACGGGAAGAAGATGAGTGAGCTGAGTAGGTAGATTCTTTTGGGGAGAGCGTTCCAGGCAGAGGAAGAAAGAGCTAATACAAAAGCCTTGATGTGAGAATGTACCTATTGGGTTGGAAGAAAGCAGGAAGGCCTGTGAGGCTGGAGAAGAGGAAGGGGGAATTTCAAGATAAAGTGGGAGAGAAGAGAAAACAGACTGTGCAGGGGCATGTTGGGCACTGTCATGACTTTAGCTGTTTCCTGAGTGATGAAGGAGGTGTGGAAGATGATAATTTTTTTTTTTTTGACATTAGAATATCCAGAGACTTTTCTTAATCACTATAGAATAAGTTGTCAAAATGATACTCTGTTAGTTTTGCAACTATTTGAATGTGTCTCGCCTAAGTCCCTATGTTGGAATCTAAGACCCAGTGGATTAGGAGGCAGGGTTTTAGGAGTTAATTAAATCACATGTAAGATTAGTATTTTTATTATCAAAAAAATTGAGAACTCTCTAGGTTCTTTTGCCCATTTTTTCTTTTCATTGTATGAGAACACAGCTTTCAGATTAACATCTTGGAAATAAAAACTGTTCTGTCTGCAGATATCAAACCTGCAGTCACCTTGATCTTGGGATTTCCAGGTTTCAGGGCTATAAGAAATATATCTATATTATTTGTAAAATACCCACTTTGGGGTATTTGTTTTCGTGGCAGGGATATATGAAGACAAAACCAAATACTTTGATGTACAGGTTTTGTTTTTGTATTTTTTTAGGGAAGGGTCCACAGGGTGTTCAGGGTCTCATTACTAGACTGGACTCATAGTGATCCGCCTGTTTACAGCCTCCCAAGAGCTGGGATTACAGGTGCACGCCACCACACCCAGTCTCAATCACTCTCTCAGCATGCCCCAGGGCCAGGCCGGCACAGCAGGCCCAAGGTGATGTATAGTTTTGACTCACAAGAGCATTTTTCTCTAGGAATTTACCTCAACCAATCAGAATAAAGAAATTAGCATTACTCTGTTAGCAACGTCATAACTTCAGACCTTCTTGAAACTTCGTCAGCTTTTCCAAAGTATCCTTTTTAGAACTAATGTACCTAATCTAGAGCACATATTTAGTTGTCGTGTCTCTGCAGACTCCTGCAGTGTGAAAGTGTTCTGTAGGCTTTCTTGACTTTGGGACATTTACGCCTTGCGGATTACAGGTCCCTTGCACTGTAGATTCTGCCTCATTGCAGTCTGTCGCGTAGTCACTCCAGGCTACAATCTTGGGTGCAGTTTGGTAGTGGTGCTCCAGGGCAGGTGCTGGTTTCTCCATCTGGTCACTTACAAACTGAGTCATCCCATCACTGGTGAGACTGTTATCACTCAGCTAAGGTGATGTCTGCCAGGTGCCCCACTATAAGCTTGTACTTTTCCATTCTGTAATTAGGAGGTATTTTGTAGGGTGACACTTCAATACTATGTTAATATCCTCCTGTCATCAGAGACTTTCACTGACTGGATTTAATTTTTGTTTATTTATTTGATACAAGGTTGTACTGTGCAGTTCAGACTGATAGTGATCCTCCTGTCTCAGCCTCCCCAGTGCTGGGATTACAGGTGTGTGCTACCATGCCCAGTTTCAGGCTGGCAGGGTGCACCTCGGGTTCTGAGGCTGGCATGGCATGCGGTACCCAGGATCATACGTGGGTCCTTGCACTTGCCAGGCAGGTGCTTAGATCCCCAGCCCGACACTGACTAGTTTTATTCTTTTTATAGTCTGTATGTCTGCAAATGAGTATTAGAGTAATGAAGAACTGGATTTCCACGTTTCCTCTTTTAAAAACACAGTCTTTGAGAAACTCTGGGCTCATGTAAATAAGTAGACAAGATCACAATTTGAGTTTTGTGGGTACATTTGCTTAATTCTTCAGAATCCAGTGAGGATGTGTGCTTTAAATCACAAATTCACCATCATAAAATTTATATATAACACATTATCAGCTGATCAGATTTTTCTTATATATGGTGAAAACAAAGACATAAAAATGTCACTTGACTTGTGAAAGAGTGTGTTCCCCGATTTTCAGTTTCTCTGAATTATGATAAAAACACTTTATCAAGATGAATCAAATAATCTTCAGTTGTATTTATTGCCTTTCAGAGGTACCTGTATAACCTGATATCCTTTAGGGAACGTTTAAGAACATTAAATGTTGATTTTAACTCACCTGTTACATACCTTTATAAAACGCTTTTTTCATGAGGAGTCAAAACGTTAGATGTAGGGATTTCACTTGTTAATTTATGGCAATTCTGTGCCACATAACCTAATGGCTATGTACTACCAATTATGCCAGGACCACCGGGATCAGCCATGACTGCCCTGGGAAACCCAAGGCATATGTTTATCGCATCTAATGAGCAAAGCTACTATTCATTGTCAAATCAACTTCTTTTTTTGTCAGAAAAAGTCTGACTCTGACTTCACATTCAATCCAAATAAACATGCTATTATGCATCCCCATGACAACCATCTCATTTCTGAATGTGGCAGCTTGCTGGGGATCAGATGGCCCTATTTCCTCACAGATCAATTTAAAAAGATGCAAGTTGAACTCTCCTGATTTTGTAATATTTACAATTTAAATGGTGGCATCCAATACTCCCTACTAGTCAGAACTCTACCTTTTTGCAACCAGAGGTTGTTTATCAATAAAATCATATTCCCCTCAATAAAGTAAGTTTTAAAGCATGAATAAATGCAATAAAACTTGGTTGGTGCACTGTCATTGTTATTCAGAACAGATTACATAATTTGTGAGGCCCGGTGCAAGATGAAAATGTGAATCCTGTTGTTCAGAGAATTATGTATTTCTAAGAACAGAGCCCTGGGTGTGACTGTTCATCCACTCACTTGTGAAGTTGATCTGGGCAACAGTTGTATTTGTAGGTGCCCCCAGCCCCATTTCTAGTGTCTGCCAAGTCAAGGTGAATCAAAATTGAAAGAGAACAGCATCCTTGGGGTGCTCACTGTCATGTACATTTTCTTCTCTATCAGTGTTAGCAACTGGGCATGAATAGAAACCTCTGTGGCTTGTTCTGTGTACTAAGGAATATTTTATCTTTCATAGACTTTACTGTAATCTGGTGAGTAATTACTCAGTGTCTCAGTTTCCTCATCTATGAAATGGGGATAATGTTGTACCTACCTATATCATACTGTAATCATTTTTTGGGTTAGTGTGAGAATTCACTGAGAAATGGCTTATAGTAAGGTTAGAAACATAATCTGCTGTTATAGTAATTTCATTCACTATACAAATAATGCAAGAATAGGAATATATTTAATTGCAATGGAAACTTTACCATGTAAATATCAACAGCTAAACAGGTAAAACATTCTCTACATTTAGGTGAAGTTTTTTTTTTTTTATGAATTTAGGATAGGGTCTACAGGGTGTACTGGATGTACAGGGTTTCACTACATAGCTCTGATTCATGTGATTCTCCTGTTTTCAGCCTCCCAAGATTTGGGATTACAGGAGTGGGCTACCATGCCCAGTCTCAATCATGGTCTCAGTGTGTCCCCAGGGGTGGGGCCAGCATGGCACCCTGGGGATTGAATTCCGGCCACTGCGCTCTGCCAAAGCAAGCACTTTATTTTACTGAGCTATCTGGCTGGCCCTTAGGTGAAGTTTTCTATTTTCTACTTTGAAACAGGTAAGCAATGCTAATTCATAAGAGACTTTCTAAGGCAATCCTGATAATTTAGTTTAAATGTTAAGTTTACTGATAATTTTACTAGTGTTCTTTGCTTTCCTCATGAGGAATAAGTTGATTTAATTTTAGAGTCTGAATATTCTGTAAATAAATTACTGCACATTGCATTAGAGATTTTTCTCATACTACTGTTTGACAATGTTTTGTGATGAATAATACAAAACAGAATAGTTGTTACTGGAAGGAAAAAACATGTTTTATGTAAGATTCATTATGTTTAGTATTGGTGTTTTGCTTTCGGTTCTACTTTGGTAGTTCTTGGAACTTTGGTTGAAAAACTCCCATCAGATTCTAATGAGAGCTGGAGTCTTTTCTGAGCCCCCAAACTATTGCTTTATTGTGTCCAAAGGAATCTTCATGCCTACTCTCTTTAACATCCTGAGTGTTCCTGATTGCTGTCTTAGCCAGAGACTGACAAATTAAAAAAAAGTAAATGATGTACAATGCCAACTTCTTTTACCAAAACGTGACAATGCTGTTGTGAACAGAAATTAGATTTGTGTGCAATACATCTCTTTAGTTTGCTGAGGCCGTCATAACAAAGTATCACAAACTACGTAGCTCAAGATAACTGGAACTTACTCTCAGTCTGGAGGTCAGAAATCCCAGTCCAGGCGTCAGTAGGTCAGTGTCCCTTTTGAACCCACGGGGCGTGCTTCCTTTCCTGTACCCAGATCTTAGTGTTTCTGGCATTCTCTGGCGTTGGGCTGTCAGGGACTTCACTGTGATCTCTGCCTTTGTCCTTACAAGTGCTGTCTCACGGGTGGCTCTGCGTCTTCACACGGCCGTTCTCTCAAGAGGACGTCCCCTGCGGAGGGATGAGGCCCGCCCTGCCTACTTCTTCATCTTATGGTCTCCTCTTAGTTACTTTTCTCTCCCCTCTGAGTGAAAATACTCTGATTCCCAACATTAAGGAAGGAAAGGTTTATTTAGGTCACAGTTTGTGGAGGTTGCAGTCTGTAATCAGTTGGCTCCTAGGCAGCAGGGTGGGCACCTGGCACAGGGGCAGCAGTTCAAGGCCACAGAAGACAGCAAAAGCAGAGAGAGCAAAAGGGGGGCTCTTTTCCTCTCTTACATTGTAAGCAGGTTACCACCGCCCAGAACAACCTCCCTGGTCTCCTCTTACACAGGCTCGCAATGAGTACAAAGGGAAGACCTTGGCCAGTTGCTGAGTCCTTTCCTTAATTCTTTCAGCTTCTCAGGCTGACACCATGATGAGTCATGGCATCATTTTCACTGCATGTGCAGCAGCCCTGCCTCCAAACAAGCTTACATTCTGAGACTCAGCAATTAACAATTAGGACTTCAGTATCCATATATATGTATTTTAATGTATTTGGTGCAGGGTCTCACCACGCAGCTCAGACTCCTAGCAATCCTCCTGTTTTCAGATTCCCCAGAGCAGGGATTATAGACATGTGCCGCCGCACCCGTATCTGTACGCCAATATCCGTATTTTTCTGAGGAGCACAATTCAACTCATCAAAACACCCAATTTAAAAAATTTTACTTCCAAAGGTGAAATTTTACTACCTATATTTAATAGCATTAAATTATTCAGGTATTGAAAACATTTGCACTACAAGATTTTTCATTACAACTTAGTCTACATAAGAATTTTATTGATGAATAATTAATTGTATATTTTTAAAGGAATACATCTTACTGCTTAGATTTATACTTCCAAAGACTATTAGAAAAGCCACTCAGGAATGAATTATGGAAAGAATTATGCAATATAGATTACTAAAATCAGCAAGGTCCAAATTAAAATGATACAGATAAATATGATTATTGATTTTTTTACAGAAAATTATAAAAATCAGATAGCATATAAATTGTATTCTTCTTATTATTTATTCAATATGAGAAGATGCTAAAGTATGAGGAGGCAAGAAGTATCATAAAAAGCATGGTATTTCTTTTGCAAATGTTTGTGGACACCTGTACTTCAAATTGGGGTTTGGTCCTAGAGCCATATGCTAATATCAGGAATCATCCAGTTAACTGTATCAGACATCATGATTATACTGAACACATCTGAAGAGGAAGCTGTGTCTTCTAGAAGCTGACTAGTCTGAGAGCTGGCGTGAGAGTGAGCTTTTTTCTGCAGAGTAGGCCAAGGCTCATGGTGGAGTCAGGAAGGAGGGAGGGATAGCCTTTGTATGTGGCTTGAGCACAGATGCATGGTCAGTTCCAGGAGTGTCGCACAGAGTCCACAGATCTAGAAATCAAATGCCTCAGGAAGCTCTTTATGTACCTCAATATCAACTATTTCTTCTCAGAAAAATGTGTAGCACACAAGGAACAAACTGAGTAGCAAAAGTTCTGGGAAATTTAAGTTTTTAGCTTAAAATTACCAACATAATTGCCTCATACTTTCTGCTGAACAGACATCACTAGGTCTGTGTGTGAATGTGTGTGCATGCATGCATGTGTGTGTGTGTGTGTGTGTGTGTGTGTGCAGTGTATCTGATACATAACTTTTTGGTTGATAAATTTGAAAATTAGCCGAAAACTAAAACTTGACCCAGCTCTATCACCATGCACTAAGTTAAAATCAAAATGGATTAAAGATCTAAACGTTAAAACAGAAACACTCGATCTCCTGGAAGAGAAAGTAGGAGGAACTCTTGAAGACATAGGGGTAGGTAAAGAGTTCATGAACAAACATATATTCGCACGGGAAGCTCTTGAAAGAATCAACA
>PVKA01020936.1:0-39494 GCA_004027165.1 Ctenomys sociabilis | reverse complement strand
TCGAACCCCGTGGCTGTGTCTGCCTAAGCAGGCACTTCATAGAGGAGGTGGATCTGGACAGATGAGGGGTGGCTGGTCAGGTGGCATGAGTTGGGAACATCCTTCTAACAGAGGCACAGCCAATAAATGCAAAAGCCACGGAGGCCTGGAGCAGGGGCAGATTCAGGGAAGGCTTCTAGAGTAGGGTGGGAGTGGGGTGGGGGAGGGCAGCTGGGCCCGACTGCAGTGGCACCACCTACCGCCACCCACCCAGCCTGATTTGAACTTGAGGAGCCACCCAGAGTTGGCGAGCAGGGAAGGAAACAGGGCTCAGGCCCATATTTCTGAGAATCCTCTCTGGTACCAGAGAAAGAGGGTGATTTCAGGGCGGCGGGCAGACTCAGGGTGAATGGGAGGAGCTCAGCTGCTCTTCTCTTCCCCTCTCGAGAAGAGAGGTGTGCTGGGGGCAAGGAGGGGCCCGGGCTCTGGTCCCGGAATTTCCCTAAACACTAAGTTTTCCTTATGGGAGTCAAAAAAGCAAATTTATAACGAATTTAGCTTAAAACTCTAGTTGGGCTCCATCAGACTAGCATTGGGCCACTTACTGTGGAAAATACAAGGAGGATTCTGGTGCCCTGAGCTGCTGAGTTTGGCTTTATAGGCAGGGAAGGGCTGAGGAAAATAGGAGCAGGGCGGGAGCAGATTGGTTGTTGCAAAGTGACTTTCCTCTTGCAGGTTGTAGCAGAGGGACAGCCTTATCATGCCAGCTGGAGGATTTGGCTGTGACCATGCTCTCTCCTGATTTCCCAGAGGGTCTGATAAACAATTTTGTTTCAGCTGGGTGACTGGAGCTTTAGCATGAGTGACTTGTCCATTTAGATTTCGTCTTTTGGGACCAAGTGCAGGAGCCCAACCCAACACATCTATCTTTAGTTTTATTTAACACAGGAAAAACAACCCCAGAGTTGCCCCCTGAGGTTCATGGTGCTTTTCCTGGGCCTTCGCACCTGGGGACCATCCAAATTACGCTGGAATGACTGAGTCCCACGCATGTACAGCAGCCCAGGGCATGGTAGGAACCCTGACCCAGACTCTCGCATTCTCAAGCAAGCCCCGAGCACATTGGCAAACCTCGCCCAAGTATCTGACATCTCTAGGCCTGTTTTCTTTGCCTGAACATCTGTGACCTAGACCGTGTCACCGTTGCTGTGGGTGTGTGGGGTGCTCTCGTCACACTGCACACCTGAGTTACTCCAGAATGTGAGCTGACCTGTAATGAGGTCTCTGAGAGGAGCGAGCAACTGCGTGTTCTGGATACATGTGTCACGGCTCTGGAAAAATCCAAGAGACTTCCTGAGACCATGGCTACTTTGGAGACCCAGGCTGGACATGGGTCCTCTGGGGCCTGCCAAGGCAAGGGAGGCCTGGCACTGGTTCCTCACCACCCAACACCCCAAGAACCCAGTCTCCATGGAGTGCTCCCAGCCAATGTGCATATAAGCAAATCTCAGCGCCACATGGCGCACTGATGAAAACTTTGACAGAGAGATTTCATTTTGGACGCACATTCCCTGAAGGGTTTGTAATAACTGAGCTTCAAATACAGCCCTGTGGCCTCAATGCTTTCCAGATTGGGGAATAGCACATGCTCCTTCCTGGGGAGGTCACTGGCCGGGAAGGCAGCAAGAGGGCCTGCAGGGGCGGCGCGGGGCACTGGTGTCCCCCAGCCGATGCATCTGCAACCTTCCTCACCAGTGTCCCCTCCCAGGCCCTTCCTTCCTTGCCTGGGAATGCACCCGGGAATATCGGTGTCCTGGAGCTGAGCCCTTGGGGGTCTGCCCTCAGGTGTGCCGATTTTACACTTCCTTGGCTCCTGCCCAGCTGGGCAACTTCTGACATCCCCCTCCCTGCCTCTCTGGCTCCTTCTACCATGGCCCGTTGGCCCCCGCATTGATGCTGGACTCCACAAAGCCCACTCCCACCCTAGGGCCTTTGCAAGTTTCATTATCCTTACTTGGCATATTCTTCTAGCTAAACAGGGTGACCCTGTCCCTTTGCCTTCAACTTTATCCATTCCTTTACTCTGCTGTATGTTACCCCATGACCATCCACCCCCATGCTTGTATTCTATGATTGACATAATTATAATGCAAATTATCTTTCTCCACTGGAATGTAGATTTTGTTAGGGCTCTACCTGCTGTGTCCTGTTTCTAGGGGAATAAATGAACAACTGAATGAACAAAACAGGGCCAGTTGTCCTGAAAGTTGACCTTGAGCCAAAAGAGAATGATGGAACAGAAGTGGACAGGGTGTTAAGGTGACTCTCCTTAGGTTCAAGAAAGTTTTAAAAATCACTTGCCAATTTAAGGCAGTTGTACTAGAAGTTTGTCCTTAATCGGAAGGGGTAAGGACAGGCTTCTTGCGTCTTCCCATCATCCTGCCTGTCCTCTGTGCTCCCCACACACTCTTGCATGGTCTTGCTTTGACCCGGGAAAAGGCAAAGCAGAACCATCACCCCACTTTTCAGATGGAGAAACAAGGTTCTAGAACTAAGGCAGACATGACCTGTCGATAGCAGAACATAAGGGACCAGGAAGATTGCCAGGTCTAGAGCCTCTCTGTGACCACAGGATGGGACGGGGAGCTGAGGAAGCTCTAGGGAGAGGGAGGGATGCCGGCCCAGGATTCAGGCCGACCTTGCACCTTCCCATTTGTAGAATGAAGATGATCCAGCTGTGCCTCCAGGACTGTAGCAAGGACAAAACAGCATCCTTTTTAGGAAACAGCTGTGCTGAGGAGCCTTCCATAAAAGGTCAAAAGCCTAAGAGATAGACACAAGGGAACCCTACAACCAACCTGCAAAGTGGGCTTAGAGCTCATGTCAGCATGGACAGATGGGACCACTGAGTCAGACCTCTGCCATCTGTCTCTCTGTGTCTAGTCTCTGGTCTTTCTTTCCAGTATATCACTTTTATTCACAAAGCACAGGACATAACAAAAAATAACAGAGACTGGCGGCCTTACTACTTAAGGCCAGGAGAAAGAGGGGCTCTTGATACTGGGAAAGGAAAAATACCCAGGGAAGAATTCTGATTGGCCCAGCTGAGTCATGTGGCCATAGCCCGGAGGCTGAGCCAGTGTAACTGGCAGGCTAGGATGAGTGCTCGCAGTCCCACATTAGGAGGAGGCAGGACTGTCCCTCAGGGAAAGGATCGCCGCTCCCTGGAGACGGGGAGAGGGAGCCTGGAAAATGAAATATTAGTCTCTCTTCTTCCTTCTTCCAGGAAGATGTCTGTATCCTAGCAACAAATATGTGAAAAACTGGATTTGTGGGTGTGGCTGCCTTTAAAATTTATTCAGGGTAGTGGGGAGCTCTGCCCTTGCCCTGAAGTGGAAACCAGGCATCCCACAGCTATTCTGGGAAAAAAAAAAGTAGGCAACAGAATAGTCAAAAGTCAGTATAAGTCATAAACTATGATTCATTACCCAGAAGAGTCAAAACACTCAATTTAGCTGGGTGTAGTGACATACACCTGTAATCCCAGCATTCTCAGAGGCTGAGGCAGGAGGACTTCAAGTTTGAGCTCGGCCTGGGCAACTTAGTCATCAAGACCCTGTCTCAAAATAAAAATAAAATATTAAAGGTTTAGAGATGTACCTTTGATGCAAAGACTCTGGAGTTTAATCCCAAGTACCACTGAAAGGAAGGAAGAAAGGAAGAAAGGAAGAAAGGAAGGAAGGAAGAAAGAAAGAAAGAAAGAAAGAAAGAAAGAAAGAAAGAAAGAAAGAAAGAAAGAAAGAAAGAAAGAAAGAAAGAAAGAAAGAAAACACAGAGTGACCCAACAGCCACCATGTCCTGTAACTCCTGTTAATCTCTCCTAGTGGCCCAAACAAGCCCACCAGGCTTGGGGTGAGAGGTCCCCAGCATGGCCCACCCTGTCCAGATTGGTCTCCCCAAGGCCTCTCCACTTCTGCCCTACCCCTGACGTCTCCCATGGGGGCATGTCGCCTAACAGGCCCTCCATCGCTTGCTTTGAACTTGCTGAACCGAGCTTTGCTTCTCAATGCACTCTGCTCCTTGACATTTTCATGGTTTGGTGGAAACCTCCTCTCTGTGTCCTGTGCCCTAAGGGAAACCACAGTTAACAGGAGAACCCCAGACAGTGTAGTCTTTGCGCTGTGCTCCCGTCAAGTGTGTCCCAACACATCATAAATAACATACCCTAAGTTACGTATTGTAAATAACAATACGCTATTATTATTCGCTTTTACACGTCATGATGAGACTGAGGCTCGGAGGGATTGAGCGATGTGCTGAAGGCCACACAGCTGGCCAGTGGCCAGGGGATGCTGGGCCTTAGTTGATACACCCGGGTTTCCTCTCGTGCTGTAAATGGAGGAGACGGGAGAAGACCTGCCTCTATCGATGGCCTATTTTGCAGGAGGTGTTTACCATGGGGACAGAAGCAGGCTGGTAAACAGAAGTTACTACCAGCCTATGTCTTTCCAGAAGGAGTAGGGGCTCTTGCAAACTACTTCCTGGACCTCAGCCCTGGGCCCGCCCTGGTCATTAGGCCCCAGGAGACCCAGTCCAGCCACTGCAGCTCCCAGGGTGGAGCCCGGCCTTTGGGGCTGGGATAGGCCTCAGCTTTATTAGAACCAGATTCTTGCTGCAGGACCCAAGAGTTGGGCCTCTTATCCAGAGGTGTTTTATTTTTATTCTTATTAAAACAAAAACTGCCCCGATCCTCTAAATGAGGCTGTTAACTATTGCCTAGGAATCTGCCGATGGAAATAAACCTGCAGTGCTGGGCAGGAAGTTGGTCGGTGGCCGCAAGGCCCTGGGCTGGGGCGCCTGCTCACATCTCCTTCTGGCCCTTGGCCCGGCCGCCCCCCAGCACTGAGTTGGGTCTGCAGCGCTCCTGGTTCTGGGCACTGGTGAGGTGAGTGGGGAGGGCTGTGAGCTCCGAAGGGACCCCTGGGAGGTGGCCCATCTTTTCAGCTCCCAGATTCTCCATCCTTTCTTCTAGATGTCTCAGACTTGTTCTCCACAACACCCTCCCTGGTCTGTCCAGAGGGGCCCACGTCACCCTGGCTTGGTCCCTTGCTCAGGGGCACACTCCTCGAGCTTAGTCTCACAAGGCTCCAAACAGGAACGGGCCCACAGCTACACTCAGACTCCTGGTGGTGCGTGCTCACGGTGTGCGCACGTGACTGCATGAGTGTGAGCTTCGTGTGAGCGCAGGGGCTGTGGGCCTGCACACATAGGATGTGTATGTCTGCACAGCGCGTGTATGCAGCTATGGGCCATGGGAGGGCTGTGTGCGCACATGTGCCGTATGTTTAGTGGGGGGGGTGGGGGGCTGGACTTAGTGTGCACCATTCTGCAATCCAATTGCCATGCAGCTCTCCAGAAAATCCCATACAGGCTCTATCACTCCTGCCCAAGGCTTTGGGATCCTTTGGCCCAATCCTTTCTTGTTCAAATAGGGAAACTAAGGATCAGAGAGGGCGCTGGCCCTTGGCTCAGAAGCTCCTTCAAAGCTCACTGTTGAGTCTTCAGGGACCTGGTGGCCCCTGGGAAAGATACAGGACTTGAGGGGGGGGGCTGGATGGCTATAGCCAGGAAGGCACCTTGACCCAGAACCCTTCCTCCTGCCATGGCGTGCGTGGGAAGGCAACTGGATCTTGAGGGAGCGGCCCTCAGTGTGTCCGCAAGTGACTGGGCAGCTCTAGAGGTGGGTGCCTGCTCTTCCTCTGGGGCTTGCTGCTGGCCGCTTGTCCCCTGAGGAGCTCAGGATGTCCTGCATGGTGTCTGCCCAGGGACCCGGGTCCCTATGGGGAGCCCGTCTGTCCCCCCTGCCCCTCGACAGAATGGCCTTAGTGCTTTCTCTTCCCCTCCTTCTTCTCCACACCATCAGGGTGAGCGCCCAGCCCCTGCACAGCCGCCTGCTCCTCCAGAGCCTGACACACGCCTACCCTCAGAAGGAAGGACACTGTCCCTTCCCCTGGAAGGAAGGACACACACATCCCTCCATCCCACTTTGTTCCCTGATTTCTTCTCTCATCAGTACTAGGATTTCCTTCCAGAACTGGGTCTTGGGCTCAAGGTCTGCAGGGACACCTGTCCCCTCTGCTTTGCGATGCAGAACTTTGTTCTCCTATGAGTCTAAGAAACAAAGGCTGGGAAATGAAATATGAGCCTCCAAGCTGTCCATGGGCACAAATCTGGAGGCTTTACTGAAAATCTATTATGATTGAGGGAGACTGGGCAGGGCCAGGGGACAGTGGGTCTCCACTGGACTGCACTTGGGAAAAAAGGGTTTAATGAAATCAAGGGTGTCTCTGTGCAGGGTGCTTTTTGCCCCCTTCCCATCTCTCTCTCTCTCTCTCTCTCTCTCTCTCTCTCTCTCTCTCTCTCTCTCTCTCTCTCTCTCTCATACTGGGGATTGAACCCAGGGCCTTCTCACAGAGCTAGATGCCTAGTTCTTTTTATTTTTCATTTAGAGTCAGGGTCAGCCTTGCTCAGGCTAGGCTCAAACTCGTGATGTCCTGCCTCAGCCTCCCAGAGTACTGAACCACTACATCTTGGTGTTTGGATTCTACCGAACTTGGATTCTTCATTTTTGCCCAGCTATTTCAACTGCCAGGGAGGACTGTGTGCTGTATGTGTCGATGTACCCGTGGGTCTGGTGTATGTGAGTGTGGGCGCGTGTTATACTGATGTGCCTGTGTGTTTGAGCACTCGTGTGTGTGTGTGTGTGTGTGTGTGTGTGTGTGCGCGCGCGCGTGCCTGCCTGCACAGCCCGAGTGTGGGCCCGTGGCATGTGCATGGCCTGTGGGAGTGACCGTGTGTCCTCCTTCTGCTCAGGAGCAGCCTGGGAGGTGCATGACTATGGAAAGCCACAGGCCACAATGTTCCCATTTTATTTAATGAAAAGTCTATCCTGACAGGTGGAGCTAGGCCCTGGAACCAGACCCTAGAAGCTTCTGGTTAGCTGGGCCAGTGCCTCTTGGAGTAGCAGGACAGTGTGCAGCATGGATTGGTGCCCTGTGACGGGCTTGGCAGGAGCCTGGAGCCATGGGGGGCCTCTCAGAGTCCCTGGGGCCTGGCCATCTCTCGGTGAAGCCTTCACTCTGAAAGAGATCGGTGTGAGTGGCCCCTGGCCAGCTGTCCCCACCCCCTGATGGGGTCCACAGAGCTGGGGTCTCATGGCGGCCAGGATTCTTCTGTGTCCTGCTGTCTCCCCATATGGTGAAGTGAACCACCACAGAAATAGGGTTCCTTATGGGGACAGCACAGGGCACAGCTGGGAGGTGAATCCAACACCCTTCAGGGGCTGGGGACAAGCTGGCTCCTCCTCTGTCTGCTCCTCTCCCACAGTAACACAGTGGGGCAGTGGGGCCCTGGGCAGTGTGGGCTCCTTGCCCTGCCATGGGAAGTTGGCCAAGGTTAAGGAGATCTAGGGAGCCTTCCCCATGGGCCCCACATGGCTGGAATTTGTGGTGCTGGGCACGGAGGGCGGGC
This sequence comes from Ctenomys sociabilis, assembly GCA_004027165.1. Taxonomy (NCBI): domain Eukaryota; kingdom Metazoa; phylum Chordata; class Mammalia; order Rodentia; family Ctenomyidae; genus Ctenomys; species Ctenomys sociabilis. Next base: position 31,985 of record PVKA01020936.1, on the reverse strand, counting down.
AAGCACACCTGGAACTAACAGACACAGAGGGGAGAAGGAGCCAGGCATGATAGGGCTCACCTGTAATCGCAGAGCTCTGGGAGGCTGAGGCAGGAGGATTGCCAGTTCTGAGACTAGAGGATTGCCCAGCCAGGACAATTTAGCAATTTAGCAAGGCCTTGTCTCAAAATAAAATAAACAAAAAAAGTGCAGAGGCTATAACTTAGTATGGGTGGCCTGGCTTCAATCCCTAGTCCTGAAAACAAAAACAAAAATGGAGAACTGACCTGGAAGCCGGACAGGCCTGTTCTTGGGAGGAGCCTACTCACAGCCGGTCATCCGCAGGCTGGGACAGGGCCTGAGGACAGATGTCAAATGACACACAAGGTGAGCGCGGCGCATCAGAGGCCCCCCAGCCTGCTCAGGAATAAGGTCTAGGAAGGCTTAGGGCCGGACAGGGCTCTGCTCCACATCCCCACCTGGGAAGACCAGAAACTGTCAGAAATAGAAGGGACTGCTGTCAGCTAAGCCGAACACCTTCTCTTACAGATGGGAAAGCAAAGGCCCCAGCAGCCTAGAGATGGCCAGGCGACTTCCCTGGGGGGACCCAGTACCATGCTAGGCTAACCCCAAGGGCCCTGACCACAGCCACAGAGCTCTTCCCACCCCACCAACCGAGTTCCATCCTCGAGGACCCCAAGGCAGGAGAGGTCACCCTGAGCTGTCCCCCACCCTTAGATCCTGCCTCTGTCCTTCCCCCTTCTCTGCCAGGCTCAAGAAAACCTTAGGTTTGTGGAAAGAAAGGACTGTGGTGAAAGCTCATTCATTCAGAGCCCTTAGGAAAAATATTTGAGGGTTCCCAATTACCCGGCCCTCGAAGATGATAGGCTCCCTTCCTGCCGGCCCTGCTCACCTCGGCGGCCCAGCCAGCAGCCTTCCGCAGTCCTGATGTCACTGGCATATTGTGAGCACATGTTTCTGCACACAGGGCTATTCACAATAAACCAATCCTGAAAACCACATTAAAATGAACCGGGGGAGAGGGAATCACTTTGTAACATGCTTTATTTTATTTTATTTTTGACTTGGAGAGAAGCATGTTTTGGCTGCAAATCAAAGTGCTGGTGGAAGCCTCGTAGAAGAAACCAAACTGCCTCAGGCCAGACCCTCCTGGCCTGCCCCCTGAGACCATGGTTCCCTCGATGGAGCTCAGGGGACTCTCCCAGGCTGCGAGAAGGCTGCATGACAGACAGGTCTCGGAGCCAGAGGCCCACACCGGCAACCCTGGATCTATTGTGCCCGAGTGTGGAACCCTGGACCTCTGTCCTTTGTCCCAACTGCAGTGAGTGTCCCCAGCTGTAGAAGAAGTACCTGGCTGTGGGGACACCCTCTGTACCCAGAAGCATGAACTCCTTCACAGGAGTGGGCAGCACTGGGACTGTCATGGATCTTGGCACAGGACGCAGTGAAAGGGTCCCACTGTGGCGGGCTGGAAGGATATCGTGGCTTCCTGGATGGTGGTTCCCCAGGCCTCTCTCAGTGGCTGTGCAGGATGGTTTGGATTGCTCTGGGAAGTCCTAGCCAGAGGCCTAGACCGGTCGCACACTGAGGCTCATGCCTTTTCCTCCTACCTCCCTTCTGGCATCCCATATTTTTTTGTTTTCCACTGATAGGGCTTGAACCCAAGACCCTTACATTAAGCTACTTGCCCAGATCTTTTTTTTTTTTTTTTTTTTTTTTTTTTTTTTTTTGAGACAGGGTCTCACTGTGCAGTTCAGGCTGGCCTTAAGCTCACTTTGTAGCTCAGGCTGGTCTCGAACTCACAACAATCCTCCTGCCTCAGCCTCCCTAGTGCTGGGATTACAGGCATGCGCCACCATGCCCGGCTGCCCAGATCTTTTTTAATTTTTTTCTTTTTAAGACAAGATCTCACTAAGTTGACCAGGCTGGGTTCAAATGCTCCTACCTCAGCTTCCAAAGGTGCTGGGATGACAGGTGTGTCCCTCCACACCTGCCACCTTCTCCTTTAAGTGTCCTGCAGCCCTTGTCCTCCACTGACCCACAATCTACTCATCACTGCTCTCTGGAGCTACATCTAATACTTCTTGCTTGGTGACAAGTGTGATCCATTACTTTGTGTAATGGATCAGCTACTGAGTCTAGGAACTTTAAAGCGCCAACTCTCGTCTCTGCTGCTACCTCAGTTCTGGGGATCTCTACGTCCAGCAGTTCTTTGGTCTGTACAGCCCTGGAGCCCACTTTCTCCACTCTGTCCCATGGCCCGTCTCTTAGTGTAGACCTGACCCACCTCTCACCCAGACCACCTCAGCCCCACCAGCTTCCTTCCGCCAAGAAGGAGCTGCAGGTCTAACACGCAAAGCTAAACATTCTCCTCCCTGTTTGAGACCCCTCAGTGGCTTCCCGCCCCCTTCTGGATGGGAGCCAAACAATTCCACTTCCAAAGCATATGGTGTCTTTGTGTAGATTTGGAAAAGGTGCCCCTTCCTCAAGGCATGTGACTGCCATCTGCTGGAAAACTGTTGTAATAAATGCACAAAGCTATGATCCCTGCCAGGTCATGGCGCCCCCTTGAGTTGTGCACGTGTACTCAATGCCTGGGTCCAGCTGTCTCATGGCACACAGGATCCTGACTACCTTTCAGCCTGCTTTTCCCCCTTCCCCCTTGTAATAGTTCTCATTCTCTTTTTCTTTTTCTTTTTGTACTGGTAATTGAACTCAGGACTTGCACTTGCCAGGCGGGAGCTTGCTGCTGAGCTATATCCCTGGCCTTCTCACCCCATCTTATCCTCCAGTGATTCAGATGTTCTGGGAACTCTAAAAACACCAGGAAATGTCGGAGACAGAACCCCAGCTCCGCCGTGCACCTATGATAAAACCCCTTTCCCTCAGTTTCCCCATCAGGGCTACTGGTAATTCCGTCTTCATTGGATTATGGTGAGAATTCTCCAAGTTAATACTTAATAGTTAACAGTTGTGGAGCATTTGGTGTAGGCCTTGACACATCCCAAGCAGTAGATCCCTGTCTCTCTGTTGTTATTACCTTTGTCTCTCTGTTCTGCCCACTTCTTTCTGCTGGGAGCCCTCTACTCACCCCACCTGCCTCTTCTGTACTCGGTTTCCTTCTCATTCTAACTCAGGGTCACAAAGCTGTTCACAGGCAGGGCCAGGCAAGCACCCCTCTGGGCTATCTCATCTCCCCCACCCCCTGGGTACCCCGAAGCATAGCTCCAGCAACCGTCCTTGTCCCTCAACCATGCCCTGATGTTCCTGGGCTATAAGCTCCTTGCCAGCAGGAGTGAGATTCTGTTTGGATCTGAATCTCCAGGTCCTGGTTCAGTGCTGGTCTCAGAGTAGGAACTTCACAAAGCTTGCTTGAACACCTACCTAACTTGTTTTAACCCTGTTTTTAAACCAGGTGGCCATTATTTGGGTTCTCAGTTCAAAATGGTAGGATAATTTATATCTTCCTTGGTGAATGATGTTCATTTAGTAGGTAGAACCACTTACAGATGATCTAAAAAGAAGGTAAATAGCAATTACTGATGACCACCTAGCACCTCAGTTGCTCACTGCAGTGAGTTTTTGTACCTTTCCATGTTGCATTCTAGCATCAGTAACAACTACCCAATTTAGAAGCCCACTTTACAACGGAGGACACCAAAGCCTTTGAAGTGAAGCGTTTCAGCCGGGAAGGGGTGGACTGGGGGCTACAGTCTGGTCTAGTTGGCCCCTGCCTGCTCCGAAGAAACCTGATGGTCTCTGGGGGCTGCTGGCTCCTGCGCCCAAGCCCTAGGACTGGGGAAGTAATGGGCAGGGAGCAATCCCAACCTGGGAGCGTCATAGGCCCAGAAAGAAGAGGGAGAGGTAGAGGCATTAGGAGGGGTGGTGGCCGGGACATTTTTGTCTTGGGATTAAGACTCCCCCTGTGAGAGCTATTGAAGTGCACACCAAGAGACGGGAAGCGAAATGGGCACCAGAATAACGAGGCTCAGGAGAGGCCCCAAGTTCCAGTTGTGCCACTCCCTGCTGCATGGTCCTGGGAATTTTATCAGACAGGGAAAGAGGAAGTTGCCCAAAGAGGAGATGGGGGCTTCAACTCACCTCAGATAGGTTTCTGTCTCCTTACCACAGAAAGACATTTCAGGGTGGGTCAGGGTAAGGCGCAGGCGGATTTGGAGTTCAAGATAAGAGGGACGAGACTTGGCCTGTTGATAGGACCAGGTTTTAAGGAGCTGGGGTGGGCTTGGTTGATCATTGTCTCAGTTCTGGCTTTCCATTTTGTGGGGAAAGTCCTTAATCCTTAATTTGGGGACCAGGGAGATTGCTCAGTGGACTAAGTGTTGCCTGGCAAGTGCAAGGTCCTGAGTTCAATCCCTGGTACCACCAAAAAAAAAAAAAAATCCTTAATTTGGTCTTCATAGATAACTGTTTCTGTCTGGGGAAGTTTCAGTTTTGTGGAGGCTCTGTTGGAGTCCAAGGTGACCTCAGGTTTGGGCAATGACGGCAGTGACTTTGGGCTGTCAATGGTAGTTGGATATCCCTGTCGATCTGTTTATCTTGATAATTCCAGTCTTAAAGGTGACCTGGTAGATTATGTACATCTTGAGCTAATCAACCTTGTGTTGCTAGTTTTTAGGCAGATTTCCTCTAAGTAAATAATATGCCTGCACAGAGAGGTGAGCAAGAATCTGGTCCAAAGTTTTGAGATAGTAAAAGCAATAGGCACAAAATGAAGTCCAAGCTTTGCTCCACTTTTAGTTGCCTCTTAGGCATCTGTTACCTATTGGGCCCAAGTGCAGAATCTGTTTAGTTTTTAAGCAAAAGCAGCTTTTTGAGTCCCAGACGGCCTCAGAAGAAAACAGAGATCATGTTTTAATGAGTAACAGGTAAGGGCTCAAGATTGGTTTGCCCTCCGTCCCTTTGGTGGTCGCTGATCGAGCAGCAGCTCCATCATGCTAATATGTGTCTCCTCCCACGTGCAGATACAAACATGGCAGCTGGCTGGTGGGAAAGGCTTTATAAAACTGGTTCGAAAGAGAAGGCAAATGTATGGAACATCCCTGCATGAAGCATCTATGGGGAAGGAATTCTCTCATGAGCCCTCAGTGTTCTTTTAGGACATAAAAAAGTATCCTTGAGACTGATATGGTTACATTTTCAACTAGAACCAAGGCCATTTTAAACCAGAAGTGGTGACCTTTAAAACAGGAAATTGTGGTGCTTTAAACAGGAAGTGGCAGTGCTTCCCACTGAGTTGCTTTCCTACTAGAGGGTAACTTTATCTGTCATCAGTGCTGCAGGGCCCAAGCAAGACAAGCAAACAGCACTGCAGTACCTCCTTGTGCTGCTCAACTTGAGGAAAAAAGGCTGGTGTGTGTGCTCCCTGAGGTCATCAGACAGTTGTTACCGGCACCTAAGAAGGGGTGGGGCTCCTCAAACTCATGACAGGACCGCCTACAGTTTGTACAGGTTGAGCACCCCTAATCCGAAACACTGATAATCCAAAATACTCTGAGGATTTCAAAGACTTGGAATGGTCCAGTAGTAAAGTCTATGCAGATTTCCCCAAATCTAAAACACCTCCATTATATAAAGAAGGCTTAAACTGTAATAGATTTTTCTGGTAGTTTTTAAAATAATTTTTAAGGTATAATTCATATAACATAAAATAAACCGTTTTAAAAATTCACCAGCATTTAGTACAGTCACCATGTTGTACAATCAGCACCTTTTTCTGGTTCTAAAACATTACTATCACTCCAAATTAAAACCACCCACCCATTAACCAGTTCATTTCTACTTCCCCTACCTTTGCCTCCAGCCCTCACCAGCAGTCTTTGGTAGCTACCAACCTACTTCTCTCTCTCTGGATTTATCTATTCTGTATTTCTTTCTTTATTGTTTGGCAGAACTGGGGATTGAACTCAGGCCCTTGAGCTTACCAGGCAGACACTTATTCTACTGAGCCATCTCCCCAGCCCGCCCCCCAGATGTATCTATTCTGAATGTCAGGTATATAGCATCCCACAAAGTGTGATCCTTTGCATCTGGTTTCTGTTACTTCACATACAGTCTTGGAGGTTCATCCACATTATAGCATGTGTCAGTACTTCATTCCTTTTTATGGCTGAATAGTTTGCCACAATTCATCTCAACTTTCTTTTCTTTTTGTACCAGGGATTGAACTCAGGACCTTGTGCTTGCCAGGAAGTCACTTAAGCCACTGATCTATCTCCTCAGCTCTATTCAACTTTCTTCTGTTGATAGATATATCTATTTTCACCTTTACTGGAGTTCTAAAGAACAGCAAGCACATGTGTGCCCATGTTTATTATCATTATTATTTTTTGATACAGGGTCTCACTATGCAGCTCAGACTGGCAATGATCCTCTTGTTTTTCGCCTCCCCAGTTCTGGAATTGCAGGTTTACACTACCATGTCCGGACTTGGTGTGGGGGTGGGGCTGCATGGCTTGTAGTGTCAGGGATCAAACCCCAGTCCCTGTGCTTGCCTAAGCAGGTGCTCAGTCTGCTTAGCTATCTCACCAGCCCTGCACATGGTTATTGAACACCTGTTTTTAGCTCTTGAGTACATGGATAGGAGTAGAATGACTGGATCGCAGAATCATCTGGTGTTTAACACTTCAAGGACTCCCCATAGTGTCTTCCACCACAGCTGCACCATTTTGCAATCCTACTGAAAACACATAACAAGAGTTCCAACCTCCACATCCTCACCTAGTTATTTTCTGTTTTTAAAATCATATCCATTCTGCCAGGTGTGGTGGTGCACGCCTGCAATCCTAGCACTTGGGAGGCTGAGGCAGGAGAATTGTTGTGAGCTCAAGTCCAGCCTGAACTGCATAGCAAGACATTGCCTCAAAAAGCGAAGACCAAAAAAAAAAAAAAAAAAAGAAATTGTATTCTAAGTGGGTATGAGGTGACATCTCATTGTGAGTTTTATTTCTATTTGTGTTGAGTATCTTTACATGTGCTTGTTGGCCATCTGCATATCTTTTTTAGAGAGCTATAAAGTCAAGTCTGACTCCTTTTAAACTTGGGCTATTTGTCTTTTAGTTGTTGAGTTGTATGACCTAGTCTAGAAGTGAAACTCACCAAACGCGTGACTTACGAGGATTTCCTCCCGCCTGGTAGCTTGTCTTGCCACTTTGCTGTCACTGTCCTTTGGTGCACAACGATCTTGACTTTGATGATGCCCTGTTGGTGATTTCCGTTGTCACTTGTGCTTTTGGTGTCTTATCTAAGAATTCATTGCCAGAACCAATGCCGCAGACGTGCCGCAGTGCTCTCTAAGAGTTCTTCATTTATAGTTATTTTGTTGATCTGTCTTGATTACTTTCATATATGGTATCCAGCTGTCTCAATACCATTTGCTGAAGACTTTTCTTTCTCCCTTCAGTGGTCTTGATAACTTGTCTAAAACCAAACAGGATTCTGGTTCATTTTTAAAGCCTGGGCTCTTAGTCTGACTCTGTCTCTTCCTAATGTCCCCTGTAGGAGCTTTCCACTCCATGACCTCCATTTCCGTAAGAAGTAAGAAGCTTGGGCTTACTCAAGCAGACGCGGGTACAACCCCTAGGTCTCCGTATTCTGAGTCATGGTTGCCATGGACAGGTCAGACAGTCGCTTCTTACTTGGCTTTGCCCCCTGGGGCAGGGATCATCCTTTCCCTGCCCATGCTTCTCCTGAGCTCTCTGGCTTCTACAGAGCGCATGACATACTCTCTCTCTCTCAATCTCTCTCACTCACTCTCTCAATCTCTCTCTCTCTCTCTCTCTTCCTCTTTCCAGCTACTGGAAACCTTCAGAACCTTCAGCAGCTAATTTCCCTGCAGCCCTTGGTCTCAGAGATTGACTTTCAACCTGTGCTCTGGAGAACATGGCGATCTTTCTATCCACCTTCCTGTTGATTCCACAACTCTGAAGAATTGCCTAGTCAGGGAGAAGTGAAATCCCAGTCCGGGCCTGAGTCTGTTCTGTTACCAGAATTATGGTAACATTGGGTGACATGTTGGAAGCAGTGTGGTCCTGGAAAGGCCAGAAAACACTACAGTTGTGCCCATTCTCCATCTACCTCCCCACAGCAGTCCTTGACTGTGATTTGTCCTGTTCCTTTTTTTTTGTATTTCCTTGAGATATTGGGGAATGAACCCAGGGCTTCCTCACAGAGCTGCATGCCCAGCCCTTTTGCTATTTTCAGACAGGGTCTTGCTAAATGGCTAAGTTGCCCAGGTTTGGCTCAAACTTGCAGTCCTCCTGCCTCAGCCTCCCAAAGTGCTGGTGTGATCAAGGGAGAAGACACACTTGCACAGCAGGGGTGATACCCACAGGGAGCCAGGCTCCCTGGAGAGGTGACAATGGGATTTTCCTGCCACTCCACCCTTGTTGTTCTCACTGCAGCTATTGGAGGGCTCCTCAGTTTCTTATTCAACTGAATCTTGGCCTTTTCAGCTCAAATGGTAGAACAAAGCAAGAGTTGTTTTTCAGTTTTCCAGGTACTTTCTTACCCACCAGGCATCCTGGCCCTTTCCCAGGTGGGGAAGAACCCAGGAGATGGACCATGGACAGAACTCAGCCGGCTTCCGACTGACCACGGCAAAGCCCGGCATCTCTGCGGTCCATTTGGGAAATAGGGCTGGCTTGGGACCCTGAGATGAGGGTGCAGCAGCCCAAGGGTCCTCCGTCTCCCTTTGCTGTCAATGCTCCCCTTGCCACTTTCCACAAGTGGAGCTCGTGTCTGCTGTCGCAGCTGGGACTGAGTCACTGAAATTCTTTCCTGATCCATCCTCTGGCCCTCACCCCTGTTTTCTTTGGACATCTGAAGCAACATCCTAAATTTCCTTGGCCTAATTTTAGTCACTGAGAATTGCAGCCAGATGATGTCAGACTGAATATGAGATGACACTGGTCTTCCCAAGCTGGACTCCGTCGCCAGCTCCCTGCAGCTGCCTGGTCCCAAGGGTCAGGTGTGAGCCCGGGAGACGGCACTGTCATCTACCCAGGACTGAGAGATGCCTTCAGCATTCGGTGTTGCCTACATGCAAAGCTGGGGAAGGGCTCCCAGAGGCAGGAGCAGGTCTCAAGCATCAGCAAGTTGTCCCCAGCACTAGGCCCAAGGACCTACTGTGTGTTCCAAAGAAACAGGGGCACCGCTTACACGTGGATGCAGAGTCTGCCCACTCCACACTCAGCCGGGACACGCTCCAGCAACTGAGGGGTTGGACCCAGGGTCATGGACCAGCATGACCCTGCCTTTCCCACCCCTGGCCCCCAAGCTCTGCAGCTGTTGGGAGTGTCGGAGCCCCGGCTGGAACCTCATCAGCTCCAGTGAGCTGGACACAGCCTTCCTGGGGCAGAAGTGTCTTCTATCATCAGATCTTAGAGCTTGGAGTGCTCAGAGCAGTAGGGGGTCTCTGAATCTGCATCAGCCAGCTTTCAGGGATCTCTGGGGGGCTGTGACCCACAGAAGTTGGTGGCCTGAGGCAAAGATGTAGGAAAGGCAGTGAGGTCCAGAGGAGGAGCACTTGAAAGGGGGTCAAGCCGGCCAGTTCGGCAGCCTGGCTGATCCCACGCACCAGTTTGGACTCCTAGCCACCACCATCTCCTGTCCGAGTCGCCCAATCCTTATCTCTAATCAGACCAAAAAGTTCCCATCTTTTTTCAAGAGACAGTAAAGAATGCTTTGAAATTTGGTGTGGAGGCACACACCTGTGCCCTCAGTTAGCTGGGAGGCTGAGGCAGAAGGATCACAAGTTCAAATCCAGCCTGCGTAATTTACTAACTTAATGAGCCCAAAAGGCTAGGGAATCTAGCTCAGTGTAAATGCCCTGAATCCAATCCCCAGCACTGAACAATAAAATAAAAACCAAACCACTTGGGGACCTCTTCACATTTGTAGCTGGTCTGCTCTCTGCATCCTTTGATTGAGGTCAGGACCTCTGCATCTTCTTCCAGAGGCAGGACTGTGGCTCGTTAGAGATCAATGATGCTAAACATGACAGGAGCCCAGCTCCTGCCAGGAGTTCCAAGGGGCAGTGGCTTGCTCACAGTCCCAGGGACCCCCAACCTACCAGCACTGCCCTGATCCTTTGATGCTGTTTTGGCTGGGATTTGGGTATGAAGGGGAAGGTGTGCAGACAGCATACGAATAAATGCACACACGTGCACAGACAGAGCCCTGTCACTCACACACACACCACATGAGGGCCCCCAGAAAGACGACACAGTCACACATGTACCCCTAGGCATGCACACACGTGCACATGGAAACAGAGCTGTCGTGGGCCTCTGTATCTCCGTACTTTCCCTTCTCGGAGAGCCATGGAGCTAAAGTGGCAGGAATGCCGTCATCCCATCTCACTGTTGTGTGTACAGACCCTGTGCAGGCCTCAGTTTTCCTGACTGTCAAATTGGGATCCTCGGGCTCAGGCATAGCAGGCGCTCCCTTATAATCCCAAGCAAGTGTGGGAGGCTGAGGCAGGAGGATCTCAGGCTCGGGCAGCTTAGTGATTTATCAAGACTCTGTTTCAAGATATAAAATAAAAAGGACTAGGGATATAGCTCAGTGCAAGGACCCTGGGTTCAGTTCCCAGTACCACAAAAAGAAAAAGGAAAAAAGAAACCTGAGCACCTCTCTCTTTTGTCTAGGGTTCCCATCCAAGTCCAAGGTTACTGTGGCAGCTGCGTGGGAGTGGCCTCTGTGTCCTTTGGCCAGGCCACGACCAACCCTTCACGAGGCTGTGACAGGAGAAAGCAAAGCCCCTTAGTAGGCAGTGGCTAAGGCAGGGCTGTGCCTCGTTTTGGAGCCAGGACTCCAGCACTCAGCAGGGGCTATGAGCTCAATTTCTCCTGCTCATCTGAGTGCCAAGGGTAGGGCCAGCCCAAGCAGCTGGGAGTGGGGTCCTGCGAAAAGCTTCAGGAAAAAAAGCTGCAAGCCCTGCCCAAGGGCAGAGGTCGCCAGGCCTTCCCAGACTCTGGCCGTGGTCATTACCAAGTGCTACATGCGGATGTGTGTGTCCCCTGTCCTGGACGTCAGAGGGTACTCTGGGTAGTTGTCTTAGCCCATTTTCTGTGCCTATAACTGAATACCACACTGGGTAATCTATAAAGAACAGAGGTTTATTTATTTCTTTGTTTATTGATTAGTTCTCGTACTGTGGCAGTTGAACCCAGGTCCTTCACGCTGAGCCACATCCCTAGCCCTTTAAATTTTTTTAAATCTTGAGACAAGTTCTCATTGAGTTGCCCAGACTGGGCTCAGACTTGTGACGCTCCTGTGTCACCTTCCAGAGCGCTGGAATTACAGGAGAGTCCCAAGGTTGATCTTGCTTGCAGCTTTGGGGGCTGAGAAGTTCTGTGTCCAGGTGCTGGGTCCTAGCAGGGTCTTCTTGCTGCATTATAATATGGCCAGACCCAGAGAATGTGGTGGCTTTTCCCATGAAGCCACTAGTAGCGTGGCAGGCAGCCCCTCCCCCATGCACACATTCGTCTATCCCCGCGACCTCCCACAGGGCCGGTCCACAAATACCTTTAACATAAGACTTCGGGGATTGAGCACATTAATTCTGGGGACACACCCAAGGCAGAGCAGTGGCACTCAGCTAACTGGCAGCCTTACAGGAAGTGACCCTCAAATGACAAAAAACAGGATTTGAGTTTGTTGAGACTTTGGACTCAGGTAACCTAGATGTTCCCATGTTATAAATACTTAAAAATAAAAGATGCACTCTAGCATAAGAATTCCTTAACCTGCACACATAGCCAAATTCACAAGGTGGAATGTGCTCCAGGGTAGAAGCAGCAAACAGTCTTGCTGTGCCCCGGTCACTATGGAGCGGAGGAGGAGTGGGGATGTGGGGACGTTGATCCCAGGATCCCAGGATCCCAGGATCCCAGGATCCCAGGACCGAGGTTTACAAGAGTTGATCATAAAATACATGCTTACTTAGATGAAAAATTTATTACAGTAAGACTTGTGACCATGAGCTCCCCTCCAAATGCCACCCTCCTCTTTGCATACCCTTACCCTACCATTCCTGCCACTTTCTTTTTTTTTTTTTTTTTTTTTTTTTTTTGCGGAACCAGGGATTGAACTCAGACCCTTGCGCTTGCCAGGGAAACACTTATTCCACTGAGCCATTTCCCTGGCCCCCTGCCACTTTCTGAAGCAGTTCTGGAGGTGCTATTTCCTGAGTGTCTTTACGAGAGGCGCTAAAAAGAAAAACCTCTGCGAGTGCTGTCACAGAGCGCCATCCAGCCGAAAGGCAGTCCATAAATGCTGATGGTGTCCTCGCCCACCGTGTTCCCTGAAACTGGCATCACTCTTCCCCACAGCCAAAATGACCATAAGAGGGAAATGTTTTGAACCAATTCAGTACATTGAGGCAACCACAAGCACACCTCTAAAGACACTCATGAAAGAGGGACTTGTAGGGTTGCCGTAGAAAGCAGCGAGAACAGTGGGATCAGCACGTGTGAATCCAGGGGGGCGATTCTGCAGGGATTCATAGCAAAGACTTTTACTTGTAGTAATTTTCAATTAGAATATTCACTATCGTTTTTTCAGTTTATTAGTACATATGGGTCGTATATACTGTTTTCATTCTTTGCGTGAAGCTGGTACATGTACCTAAAGGAAATGTGAGTCACACACCGAGGAATACTACTCTGCCATAAAGAAAAATAAACTTGAGTCCTTCGTAGGAGAGTAGACGCACTTGGAGACCTCAGTCCTAAGTGAAATAAGCCAGACATAGATGCTTAAATATCACCAGGTTCTTCTTACATGAGAAACCCAGAAGTATCAATGGAAAGCAAAATAAAGGACAGGTACTAGAAAGTAGAGAACTAGGTCTTTTTCAAAGAGAGGGCATCAGGAAACAGCAAGAGGGGCAAGGGGGGAAGGCAATGAAAAGGGAATTGAGCACTTGCTGGTTTTTTTATTAAAACTTCCCAGACTTGAGTCAGAAGGGGCCAGATTCTGGGCTTGTCTGTCGCCAGGGGACAGATCTTGGTGAAAGTGGCCGCTCAGGGAACGTTCGCCCCTGGCTGACAGATAGTTGGCGGGGGGGGGGGGGGGGGGGGGGGGGGGGGGGGGGGGGGGGGGGGGGGGGGAGGGGAGGCACTCTGTCTGTCCCTGGGTGGAGGACAATGAGTTTGAAGAATCAGAGCCATGGCTTCTGCCTTCCACATGTTCAGGACTTAAATCTACTGTATTCCTGGGGCTACAGCATATTGGTCCTAGATTAGAGCTACATAGGGTTTAGTAGAAATAAAAACAAAAGAAGATGGGTGTGGTGGTGCAAGACCTATAACCCCCGTACCTCGGAGGCTGAGGCAGGAGGATCACAAGTTTGAGTCCTTCCTGGGCAACTTAGTGACTTAGTGAGATCCCATTTTAAAAATTTTAAAAAGGCTGGGGTTGTGGTGTTGGGAGCCCTGGAAGCTGAAAAAGTGATAAAATGTGTGAAAGTGGGACTAGACCTCAGTGCCGAAAGAAGACAAGCTATCTGGACTGGTCAGTGTCAACTGTTAGTCACTAAGTAACATTGTGTCACGTGTCACTAATTTGCAAAGGTAGAAATAAACGTCCACACTGTTGCTCTGGGGGGTCTTCTCGCCAACCAGGCAGTTGGGCCACCACCTGGCCCAGCTCGTGTCTTCTTGTCTGTCTTTTCCTCATTCCTGTCGCCACTTCTCCCCGGGTACAGCACTGTGAGACCAACAGATCCCTACATTTGGCAGGGACCTGAACCCTGGATCCCCAAGGTTCAATGTCTAGTATAGAAAAAATATAAATAAAAAACAGAAAAAAGTGTCATAGACCATGGCCAAGCATCATGCAGCGCTCTATAGACAATCTCTCTCTGTAATTCAGCTCCTTAATGGATCAGAAGAGAAAGGCTTTCAAGAAAACTGAATCCCTGCTCAGGAGGAGAGCCCCTGACTTGCTGGCACACAGATGCCAGCTTCTGCAGCCCCCGCAAGCATCTCCCCAGAGGGAGGCGTCAGCCTCGTAACCTGTGTCACCTCCGCCAGCGAAAGGAACACAAGACACAGAGACTGGAAGTGTCCATAGGACAAAAGATGGTGACAGCAAAGCGAAAACCCCAGGCCCGAGACTGGGAGGCGACATTTTCAAAACTTGGAACTGTGAAAGGTTGTTATCTGAGACGATGAAAGAACTCTTCCAAATCAATGTGAAGAAAGACACCCCGGTTCCACCAAAAAAAAAAAAAAAAAAAAAAAAAGGGTAGGGGTCACCAATGGGCATTGCGCAGAGGAGAGAAGCAGAAATGGCTCACAGACCTAGGCAAAGAGGTCCAACTTTTAGGACAGAACAATGCAGATGCAAACGTCAGTGAGACACAATTTCACACTACCAGACGGGCAGAGTTGTTGCAGATTTGAAGAGCCGCCTCTCTGGGCCCTGGGGTACAGGACAGGGGACGGGAGAACCCCTGCTGTCCTTCAGGAAGTGGCTCCAGCTGGCTGAGAGAGCAGCAGACAGAAAGGGGACCGTACTGTTGGGGCCCTCCCAGGGTCGGCTGCGCTTCCTGGTGTCGGGTCCCCTCCCAGGCAGCCAGATGTGCAGCTTCTTTTTGGCCACTGCGCCAGGGCCCAGCTCGCAGAGCTGGAGAGTAGGAGAGAGGGACCCCTGTCCTCACAAACCCTTCTCAAGAGGCGAGCACCTGGCTTCTCCCACGCTCCGCCAGCTGCGAGCCCGAGCAGGCATCAGACACCAGGCCCAGCCTTTGGCTGCCCCCCCCCCCCCGTGCTCCCCGCAAAGGCTTTGCCTCTGGCCAGAATCATCTCCCAGTCTGCCTCTTAGCAAGTCCATCTGAGTGCCTGGAAGCCTCCTGTTGATCCAAACTAGCATCTGGGGGCCAAAAGACAAGGTCAAAAACCCGAGAGAGACACACATGGAACGCAACAACACAAAGAGGAATGACCTGGGCGTGGTGGCACACAGCCTGAACTCCAGGAAGCTGAGGCAAGAGGATCAAAAGCTCCAGTCCAGACTGGACAACTCAGTGACTTCGGAAGACCTTGTCTCCAAAAGTGAAAAAGATGGGGATGTAGCTGAGCGTAACAAACAAAGAACAAAAAAATTTTTAAAATGTGAAGCACATACTCCCAGCAGTATTGTGAAGCCTCATTCTTACTAGTGTGTAAATGACTAAGGAGGAGGAAGGAGGAGCCCATCCTGGGCTTTAGCCCCACGCTGGCCACCACTCAAATGTGTAACTGCACCTATGCCACCCCCAGCTCTGAGGGAACGGCTTTAATGCTAAGATCCTTCCTGTGTTATAATTATGTGGGAGATTTGCTTTTTAATATTAGAGTACAAATAACTATACTTTCTCAGGCATGCCATGTAATCCTGCCTTCTCTAACCAGCCCCGGAACTCCAGGAAGGTGTGGATTATCCTTGTTTTGTGAGCAAAACAACTGAGATTCAGAGAATTAAGTCACTTCCCCAAGATCACAGAGTTGGCCTCGGGGCAGGGCCCAGAGAGATGACCAGCCTATTAATCAACCTCTGCAAACTTCTTCAGAAACGTCTCTGTCGACCAAGCATACTTCAAACTCTTCAGTAAAGAGAAACCGTCTGTCTCTAGGAAAGAACCAGACCGCGTCTACTGGAAAATACAGGCAATTGGAAGAAGAGAAGCCCATCCTCAGTAAAGGTTGTGCCTGGCACATCCAGCCAGCACCCCTCCAGTTCCCGTGGCAACCTCCTCCTCTGGGGACGGTGTGGTCCAGGTTTGACCCTGAGAGTCCAGCTGACCAGTGGGACAGTGGCCCCTAAAGGGCGGGTACAGGGAACAGGGCTGGGAAGGCAGGTGGCCCCGAAGGAAACACACAGAGCTGCACCCCAGGCCCTCTCCCCTGCCCCTCATCCCACACCTGGGCAGATCAGCCAGTGGTTTGGCTTTTGGTCTTTTTTGTTTGTTTGTTTTTGTTTTTTGAGACAGGGTCTCACTATGTAGCCCAGACTGGCCTGGAACTCGCGGTAACTCTCCTGCCGCAGCCTCCCTAGTGCTGGGATTGCAGGCGTATGCCACCACGCCCGGACTTTGTCTTCAGTTTGTAAAACACTCCTGCCATGTCTTTCTGAAAACCTAGAGGTGAAGGACTTGGCCCTTCTTGCTGTGCTCTGGGGACTCCACCTGTGTCCTCAGGAGGTCATCGCTTCCCCCTTCCAATCCTTGGCTGGGATGAGGTGCACCGCGGCCTGGCTCGCAGGTCCCCCCAGAAAGCCCTGCACTGTCCAGAGGCTGCCCAGCTGCTGGCTTAGCCTCAGGCCCCCTGGCCTTGACCCCGGCTGTGGAGTCCTGATGAGAGGGATTCTGGCCTGCCACATACCCGCATACCCTAGCGGGTCAGGAATCGCAGAACTGTCTCCCTGGGCTGTGCTTGGCGTCATCTTTCAGATCCTGGTGGGGCTGGCTGCCAGCTGCGTGGGGCTCTGGAGACATTTATCATTTCTTTCTGGACTAGGGAAAAGGGGGGGGGAAGCAATTCGAGCCCTAGCTTGCTTCCGCAGCTTGAAGCCCGCCCAGGTAAAGCCTCAGAGTCGTGCAGCAAGTGTAGTGGCGACCCGAGCTGGCTGCAGCGACCTGGCTGCTGGCTTTGGGAGCGATGAAAAGTCCTTTGAACTCCGGCAGATGTTCCTGGCAGGCTGGAGATCCCTCCATGGAGCAAGCTGGTGTAGCAGTCCTCATCTGTGCATTCCCATTGGGGACCCCAATCTGTCCCCAAGCAAGGGTAGGAAGTACTTTTCTCCCAGGAGTCTCACGCCCCCGACCTCTGCTGTGGGTTCTGGGCTGTGGCTCAGCCTGCTGCTGGAAGCAGTGCAGGTGAGGAGGACATGAATTTCATCAAGCAGACCTGCTATTACAACTCATGCTGGGCCTGAGATGACTCCTGTAGGTGACGCAGCCATGACAGGGTCATAGCAGTCCCCACCGTGCACCAGAATCCAGGCACCGACGTCCAGGAGCTCTGCTCCAGGAGTGTTCCAGCACACCTCCTCCTGAAGTTTGCCTGGTGGCCAAAACCACCAGAAGCAGGAATGTGCCAAGGAGAGAGGCCTGGCTTTGGTGTCTGTCCTTGCCACCTGGACGCCCAAGCAGTGAAGTAACCTCTCCAACGTCCATTCCAATACACGCCTATAATACCAGCACTCCAGGAGGCTGAGGCAGGAAGATTTCAAATTCAAGACCAACCTGGGGGGCCGGGAAGATGGCTCAGTGGAATAAGGGCTTCCCTGGCAAGCCCTTGTGGAGAAAAGGGCCCACTGGCAAGGACCAGCTGAGCTGGCAGCAGCCTGGGCCTCACCTCCTCCTGCTGGGCTGCCTGACCGGAGACTGGCTCTCCAAGAAAGCCTACTCACATGTGCCACCATGGCTGGATCCACCTGCTTGCAGGATGCGAAGCCCAGCTCTTTTTCCCGCCAGCCAGGAGTAGGGGAAGGTGGATACCTGGCCTGATTCCAGGCTCCTGCTCCAGTTACAGCCACTGACTCAGAGAACAAGTTGCTCCCTGTATCAGGTGGACGGGGACTGAGGCCCAGGGAGGCTACACTCTGCCTGCCGATGCACAGCACAGCTCCTCGCTCCAGTGCTTGACCCAGATCCCCATCCAAGGGGCAGAGTGTGTGTGCTGACCTGTGCGTCAGAAGGGGCACGCTCCCAGAGCGGGGGACTAACCCCGGCCTCTGCAGCCAGCAAGCACAGCGCGGAGGCACCGGCAGGACCGGGAGTGCCTCCTCAAGCAGGCTTCTTCTTTTTTTTTTTTTTGTCTTTTTGAGACAGGGTCTCACTGTGCAGTTCAGCCTGGCCTTAAGCTCACTTTGTAGCTCAGGCTGGTCTCGAACTCACAACAATCCTCCTGCCTCAGCCTCCCTAGTGCTGGGATTACAGACATGCGCCACCACGCCCAGCTCAAGCAGGCTTCTTGAGTGCTTTTGGGTCCTTTGTGTGAACCGGCTGTGAAGAAGTGCTCGGGGCTGGACCCTCCCCAGAGGAGGTCCCTGGGGGCAGGCAGCATCATAGCTCCATCCCAAGTTGCCCCGCTGTGCCCTGGGACAAATCGTTTGAGTTCATCCTAGGCAACTTTGTGGTGCTCTACTTTAAAACTAGAAAAAAAAATAAGGAGCTGGGAGATGTAGCTCAATGTGAAAACCCAGGGTTCAGTCCCCAGTCTCACACACACACACACACACACACACACACACGCACACACACACCCCAAAGGGACACAACTAGCTCTGCTGATGGGCCTCGTTTCTCAAAGACATGTGGTGGTCACGTTTCTGCCTTCCCCTCCACAGACTCGGAGCCTGAATGCAGCAGGATGAGGGCCACGGTGGTGTCCGAGGACAGGATGTGCACAGTCGGGCAGCCCTACCCAGAGCCCTCTGCCTTCAGAGGGTGACTGAGATTTCAAAGAAGGACAAGGATGGCGTTCCGAGCGGGTGGCCCATTTCCCTGGGGCAGGTGGGCACGGCATGCCAGGCTCAGACACTTACTAGCTGTGGAACTGACTGCTGTGCAGGGTGCAGCTCAGGGCTCAGGTTTTTATTTATTTTTTCCATTTGGATGTCCAATCGACCCAGCCTTGGAAAAGACTAGCCTTTCGCTATTGTGTTAAACTTGAGACTTTTTCATAAATTAAATGACTGTATCAATTTGTCTACTTTTGTGCCATTAACAATGTGTCCTGATTAGCTGGTAACAGTTCTCAATTCTAGTAGTGTAAGTTTTTCACTTCTGTTCTTCTTTAAGATTGTCTTAACTATTCTTGGGCTTCTGCATTTTATTTATTTAAAAGATTATTTATTTGTTATCTGTTTATTTATTTGGTACAGGGTCTCCCTACACAGCTTGGACTCTGCGATCCTCCTGTTTCAGCCTCCCCAGCACTGGGATTGCAGGTGTGCACCACCATGCCTGATTTTGGGGCCAGTACAGTATGTGGTACCAGGAATCTAACCCAGGTCCTTGCCCTTGCCAGGCAGATACTTAAACTACCAAGCTATCTCCTCAACTCTGTGCTTTTATTTATATTTTTGAATCAACTTGCCATTTTTCTACTCAAAACAAAGGAATAAGAGAAAGAATAATTTTGTTAGGACTTCAAGTTGAGCCACACTGAATCTGCTGATAATGTCCTTAAGATAGAATCTTCCAATCCATGAACATAGTATATCTCCCCATTATTTAAGTGTTAAGTTTCTCTTAGTGGTGTTTTGTAGGTTCTAGTGGATTTAGTCCTGGATAATTTCATACTTTATGATGTGTTGATAAATGTCATTTATAATTTTCTATGTGTTTGTGGTATGTAGGAATATGGTTGGTTTTTATAAACTACATTTGTATTCCTGTGACCTTGCTAAACTAAATTAATAATTCCTCTTTAAATTTGGTCAAAGAAAAGATGTTTTGGGGGCCAGTCCAGCCATGGATGTGGTCCCACCATGCTTCCAGGCCTATCGGCCTTCGATTCCTGGCTGAAGGGGGCGTAGAGAGCCAGGCAGCTTAGCGATGATCCCCAGGGCCATGACGGGGCATGGAAATCACAGGCGGGCTCTGCCTGTGCGCAGCTGTGGGCTGCAAGCTGCCATCACGTCACCCGGAGAATTGCTGCCCTTGCCAAGGAACCCAGCCCAGATCGCCAGAGCCTCCTGGGAGGGAAGACCTGGACCCAGGGGCCTGGACTTTATTTATATCAAGTATGGCCAGACTTGAAGTCATGGAAACGACTCTCTTGAGGAAGAAGTTCATAATGACAGGTCCCTGGAAATCAGGGCCATGCCACGCACACGGGACTGCACAGGGAAGCACCAGAGTTGGTCAGGAGTCCAAGGCGGTAGAGGGAGTGCAGAGGCAAGACGCTTCACTGTGGTTTCACAGTAAATCACGGATAAGGCAAGGGAAGCCGGTTTCCGAGCGGTTCATTTGAATAACTGCGGCAGACTCTGGTTTGCAGCAGACTCAGTTTCTATCCTTGGTTGTCTGGTTCCCGGCCCTGGAGAGATTGATGAAAGTGGGGACAAAGGATGTGTGGACCAGGGAGATGGCTCAGTGGCACAGCGTCTGCCTGGCAAGCGCAAGGTCTTGAGTTTGACTCCTGCTGTCCCAAAACAAAAGAAAAAATAAAAAAACATAAAAAGGCCCTAGGTGTGTTTCCTAATATCCAAAACCAAAACCAAAACATTGGTCAATTTGCATATGAACCTCTCCTGTTTTTGGTTTTGTTTTTTGCATTTAGTACAGGGTCTACAGGGTCTCACTCCACGGATGGACTCGTAGTGATTCTCCAGTTTTCAGCCTCCCAAGTGCTGGGATTACAGCCGCGCCCCCTCGTGCCCAGTGGCAATCGCCATCTCAGTGTGCCCAGAGGGGCGGGGCTGGCAGAGCACACCAGAGATTAAACACCGGACCCTGTGTCTGCTGAAGCAGGTGCTTTAATCCACTGAGCTATGAACCTCTTGTCTTTAGGAACGGGCTGGCCCAGGAGACCCACTGAAGTCAAAGCATCCAGGACCACAGAAGATAAAAGTCACGATTAACGCCCCCAACAGACTGGGGGTGGGTGCTTGGGCTGTGGTCTGAGGGCAGAGGCCGGCAGCCAGTAGGGCTCATCTGCTGCAAGGCCACGTTCCTGGCTACATGCCTTTCTCTCTGTGGACCTCAGTTTCCAGAGTCCACTCCTACCCTGTTCAAACTAAGCTCTATAAGCAAGGGACCTTCGAAGAGGGACAGCTTCATTTATTTATTGGCTATTAATTACCTGCTGATGTACGAGAACACAGCTCGATTCATGTACGTGGGGACCAGAAAGCATAGGCGCCACAGGAGCCCACAAGCCAAAAGCCACCCTCAGAGCAGCAGTGCTCCAAAGTGAGGGTCACCAGATCAGGAGCTCAGAGCTGGGGGAAGCCAGGGACCTGGGTACTAGACAACCCCTGGGACCCACCGTGAGAACTGGCTTTGCACCTCAGGGACGGAGGCGAAGGACCTAGGTCAAGGCGGGCACCTCTGCGCCCGGGGAGTCCTCACCGCACACTGCATCCCCAGTGAGGTGGGGATGGTTGGCCCTATTTTTAGACCAGGAAACTGAGCCAAAGCAGGATAACATCACCCAGAAATTCATGAAAAGGAGAACAACACTCACCCATAATCCTACCACTGCCACTATTTTTGTTCTCCTTGGACCTCTTCCATGCCCAACTATAAATCTTCTGTAAAATTACAAACAGAACACAGATACAATTTTGTACATTTTTCACATAGCACCATGAGCATGTTCCGTGCCTCTTCTCAGTTAAAACGTTTAATTATATCCTAGGCTGGGGTGTGGCTCTAGTAGAACAAGTACAGATGTGCACCGGGCCTTGGGCTCCACCCCCGGGGTGAAAGAAACCCCACAAAAAACCGTTTCTCAAACACCATATCATATAAATTAAAAAGTCAAAAAGTCCCTCAAGACTTACAGTAAAAAAGAGAAGTCCCTGTGCTCTTGTTACTGACCAGTTTTTATTCTCGTAGACGAGCTTTTCTGAAAGGTTCACTTCCTCAGTGCTGAATTAATTTACACATTGCTATTTCTCTTGCATTTTTGTCTTGTGATATTAATTAGAGGTTTTTCTTTGCTTTTATTCTTTCTTTTTCTTTTCTTTCTTTTTTGTTTTTAAGGCAGGGTTTGGCTATGTACCCCTGGCTGGCCTCAAACTTGCAATCTTCCTGTCTCAGCCTGACAAGTGCAGGGATTACAGGCATGTGCCCCTACGCTCAGCTGATATCAGAGAATTTTTGTTAGCACCCTTCTTTTTTTTAGGGTTTTGTGTGTGTGTGTGTGTGTGTGTGTGTGTGTGCAGGGTCTCACTACGCAGCCTGCACTCATAGTGATCCTCCTCACCCGCTCAGCGCACCCAAAGGCAGGGCCAGCACAGCATGTAGAACCAGGGATCGAACCCTGGCCCCTGAGCTTACCTAAGCAAGCGCTTAGTCCACCGAGTTATACCACCGGCCCTTGTTGGCACCTTTCTGGGGAACATTCTGCCTAATTTTTTCTAAGCTCATGACCCATCTTTTGTGGCCTCTTCCCTTGCCATCTTCCCAAATAACTATCACAATGAGGGCTGGATCAATAAGCAATGAATAGAGTATCATAAAAAAAAAAAAAAGTAAATGATATCTACATTGATTATAACAGTGTACCAAGTTGCTTTTCTTTACTTCAGACTTCCAGTTTTCCTGCAGGTTACCAATCCATTTTAATCTTATTTTCTATGCAATGTCATAGATGCGCATTGCTTAGCATTTGGCTCATTCACCCCCAGATTGTCCAAAAGAAGTTTAATTTTTCTTCCACCGTGTCCACTGCATCATGGTCTGTGTCCTTCTGGAATTTTCTAACTCGTTGTCCATTTGTGTTCTGGGCCCAGGTATCATTACTTTTATTCTTCTCTGCCCTCTTCTATGTCTCTGTGCCATGGCATTACTGTCCTTCTTGGAACACTGCTTGGCCTCTTTATTTAACTTGCTGTTTTTGCATCCTTGGGTCGCTTTAGTTCACACCTTGTTTTGATGGAATGCATCCTTGGACATCTTTCGAGGAGGAGCGCGTGGAGTACAAATATGCCGAGCCTGCGCATGTCTACAAGTGCCTTCATGCCGCCTTTTAATCTTAAGGAATAGTTGGGCTAGGTATAGAATCTTTAAAAAAAAAAAAACAAAACTCTTCTCTCCAAGCAGCCTTGCTCTGAGCTGGTTTCCAGGATTCAGAAGGGCAGTACTGACTGCCACACTGATTCCTAACGTTTTTCCCTGGGAGTGGTTTTGTCTTTGGAACTTTTAGTGCCTTTGTCTTATCTCTAGACATATGAGATTTTTATGATGATGCCCTTCTTGATGAGTTACTTTTAAATTTTGCCCCTTAATGGGCTCTTTCAGTTTGTAAATTTGTATCATTTTGCATTTTAGAGGATCTGCTGGGGTCCTTTCTCCGGTACTTTTCGTCCCTTCAGCTTCCCTGGTTCCCTTGGCCCCTCCGGCTGGCCAGCTGTAAGGCCTGCTGCTTTTCTCCTCTATTTTTCTTATTCTCTCTGCTTTTCACCTTTTCCCTCCAATTTCACTGAAATCTTCCTATGTCCTCATTTTTTTTTTCCTGATTTTTCTATCAGCCTTTTCTGATTTTTTTTTTTTTCAAAGCACGTTTTTGGTTTATTTTTGCTCTTTTTTTCCTTTTTCTTTTCTTTTTGAGATAAGGTCTTGCTGTGTTCCAGGCTCGCCTTGAGCTTGATGTATGACCCATGTGGATCACAGCTCACGGTCCTCCTGCGCTCCATCCTCCTGTGTGCTGGAACTGCAGGAGCGCAGCGTGCCTAGCCTGGTGTTTGTTTGTTGACACTGTGGATTGAACCTAGGCCCTCACACTCAGCTATGTCCTCTGTTCTTGAGAAAGAGTCTCACGAACTCACTAAGTTGCCAGGCTGGCTCCCATTTGTGCTTTTCCTGCCTCAGCCTCCCAGCGTGCTGGAATTACAGGCATGCACTACCACACCCAGCTTACGTTTCTGATCTTGGGAGGTTCTTTTTGAACAGTTCCTGTTTGTGGGAGTGCAGGAGCTTCTCATATCCCTCTAAGGATACCAAATAGACTCTTGGTTTTTATTTTGGGAGTTTACGGTTTGTTTTTGAGTTTTGGTATCTTTGTCTATTCCGATTTTGCCTCTTCCTGGTTTGAGCCCTGTCTTCTAGATTAGAGGCTTTCTGCCCTTCTTGAGCAGTCACTGGGAACTGTGGGCTCGTCAGGCACGACAGCTTCACCTTCTTGGCTCGCGGCAGGTCCTCTTGGACCTAATGTCACGGCATTTCACGGTTTTGTCTCTTGATCTGCATACGGTCCCCCTAGAACTGGTGGTGTTGTTTTGTTTTGTTTTGTTGTTCAGTGCTGCTAATTGAACCGAGGGCCTGCTCACTGAGCAACATACTCAGCCCTTTTTAAAATTTTTATTTTGAGACAGGGTCTTAAGTTTTTAAGCTGTCCAGGTTGGGCTTGAACTGTGGCCCTCCCGCCTCAGCCTCCCACCATGCTGGGGTTATAAGAGAGGACACCTCAGGCTTGTGAGGTCCAGCAGAGCCCCGGCTGCAGTGTTCTGAGACCCACGTGGGTGAGTGCTGGGCTATCACTGCTCTCGGTGCCATGTCACTCAATTCACTGTGAAGGCAGGAGGTGACTTCTCTCCGTCCCTTCCAGCCCTCCTGCTCAAACCCTTGTGCTGCCTGCCGATCCCCCACCCCTTGTAGGAGTCACTTCCAGGTCCTCATCTCGGTCCAAGAAACCAATATTTGTAATCCCAAAGTTACGTTATTGGAATCCCATCAAGTTAATTCCAATCTACTACTCCCAATGCAACCCACAGCAAAAGTAAAGACACTAATAAGTATCAGGGAGCCAAGGGGCCCTCAGTCCAGCCATGAAGATTGGTTTCTGGAACCAAGAGGCTGACCCAGGGCCTCACCCGGTTTTATTCAGTGGAGGAGTGGCTTGAGGAGGAATGACCGAGAATTGTGGGAAGTAGGTGACTACTGTTGAGCTGAGCTAGGTGAGTGGCCTACATTTCCCTCTGCCATAGGCAGAGAGGACACACAGAGACATTAATCTGCTTCATGCTATTGAGATAGCATCTAATGTTTTGGGGGGGTCTGGTGCTTCAGCTCTGATGTAGTCTTTCAAGCCCCAGGAAGTCACAGCCTCTGTCTCAAGGCTGATCCCAGCTGGCAGCAGGGAGCGTTAGGTCTTTGTCCTGTCTCTACATGGCTCACATTAAAGAGCAGCAGTTGTAGGTTACCAGGGAAATACGCACCCACCTTCAAAGACTATCTCCATCACCCCAGCTAGACATTGCTTAAGGCCAATTGAAGGATAAACAGAAGTCCTAGCCAGCTCTGTACGCAACAATATGAGGAAATAGGATCAGACCCAGTCAAAATGGAGACAGTCGCTCTTCTTTCAAGGAGAGCTGCTCCGGTGGTCCCCCACAACCCCTGACTTTCTTAGTGGAGGTTCCGCTGCTGTCCTTAGCCTGGGCCTGTTTGTTGTACCGTGTCTCTGGAGGGCCCAAAGCTGCTTTTTTCAAGGATGAGGATGAATTGTTAGACAGAGCAAGAGGCTGGGAATAGGACAAACCAGAAGAAGGAACTGCATGTCCCTGGGCTTGCAGTCTGGGCCAATGCAGGGGGTGTGGCCTGAAGTAAGGCATGGGGGCTGGACAGAAGGGGCACAGCCTAGCTCAAGGGGCATGGCCGAGGTCAGGGGGCATGGCCCAGATCGAGGGGCACGGTCCAGCTGGGGATATCTGTGGCTTCCCTGGGTCCAAGATCAATTGAGAGTGTGAGATTGAGACACCAGCAGGCTGGACGGGAAGCCCAGTAGTGACAAGGACTCTGCTGAGGGCAGGCAGAGGTAGAAGGGAGATGACTGAAGTCCAACCAGCGCAGGAAGTGCCTTCGCAACCTCCAGCAGCTCTGTCTAGATGGTGGGAAGCACGAACCATTCTATGGCCAAGGCTGACATCTTGGGTAGAGCAGAGCTGACCCTGGGAAGTGGACTAAGCAGGGTCTGATGTAGATGGGCTGGGCTCTGCCTGGCTCTTTACTGCTTTTTGTCCTTTGCCACATGAATAACTCACGGCCAGCCCAACTGCCTGCCCCACCCTGCCACCTGAGCCCAGCAGCCTTAGGCTTTCTCCTTCCAATAGGGTTAGGAGTATCAGTCCGGTCAGGGTCCCCTGTGTAGTTTAAGGGTCTCCTCCAGCTGTGCCCCGCCGTGACCCCCTAAGACAATCAACAGAGCAAGCTGACTGCTGGAATAGGACCACTTGTGCCTGGTCTCCCCTTTGGGGTCCGCGCACAGCGGGTCCCCCTGCAGTACTCCTGCCCTGTCCGTGAAGCTCCTCTCAGCCTGACCTTGGAAGCCACCTCGCACAGCAGACGGGGCCTGAGTCCTGGGAGCTGAGCCGTGCTGGGCAGCGGCACTGGCGGTGGCCTGGCCTAGCAACCCCCTGCCTGCCTCGGGCGGAGCAGCTTGGAAGGCAGAGGCCCTGAGGCCTTGGGGCTTTTTATTAAGGAGAAAACAGAGGGAAGGAGAAGGTAGAAAGAGCCCTGCAGAGGGGCATAGTGGAGGAAAGCTGCTCACAAGGCGGTGGCCGGGAATCTGGGAGAGAAAGGAGCCAGGTGTGAGAGCACAGCCTCCCAGGTCCCCCTTTGTGACCGCCTCCAGCCAGGCCTCCTCTCAACTGCGCTTAGCTTGAGCTCATCCACGACAGGCTTGCCAAGGAGTGTGGTGCCCCGTGTAGCGGTCACCTTCCACACACAGGAGACTTCGGAGGGACGCCTTAGATCTAAACCATGACATTACATCTTAACAAGGGAAACTGAGGCCCAGGGCAGGCCAGGGCTTCATCTGGTCAATGAGCAGAGGGCAGGATTGGTTACGCCAGCCCTGTTTCCATGTGTTCAGTGCTCTGATGAATAATTAGAGAAAATTGAACAAACAGGCTTTAATTGCCTGTCAGTGACAGATGCCAGGGCAGCCATAAGCCCAGCTGGATCCATAGCGCCTGCTGGGCTGGGGTCCTGGGAGTCGGAGCTGGCTGGGGAGCTGGAGCCCCCCAACTCCCACACCCAGGAGCAGCCAGGCTGCTCTTCACCTGCCAAGCAGGGTGCCCGATGCCAGAGCAGACTGGGCATAGGACCAGGACACCTCCAGAAAGAGTCCCACAAGGGCCTGGGGCCCCTCCCTCCACGACCCCTCCCCCCATCCTGTTTGTCACCACAGATCCTGGAATCAGCCCCAGAAGGCTTCAAGAATGTGTGCTTTGCGCACTGCATGGAGGGGGCCCGGTTTCTAACTTCCAAGGCTGTCTGCTGTGGCCTTATCCTAACCCTCCCTGTTGGCCCCAGGGGGGTCCAGGAGCTAAGGCTCAAGCTGCAAAGTCACTGTGCCATCACCTTCTGGGGCAGCCCAGAGGACAGAGTGGTGGGGCAGGGGGAGGAGGTTCCAGGACCTAGGCTCCCAGAGACAGCCCCGAGGAGAGGCCCACTATCCACACTGTGGACAGCCACACTGCCAGTACTTGCTCAGGATGTCCTGGAGCATCCAGGAAGATGGGGGCAGTGGCTGCGGTGGGCCGGGAGGACGGGTGGATGGAGGCGTGAAGGACCACAGGGTGGCTGGTGCGTTAGTCAGTTTTTGCCCCTGGACTCAACAGCCGCTCACTAAAAGAAGAAAGGTTTTCTTTGGCTCCTGGTTTTGGAGGTTTCGGTGCATGGTCAGTTGGTTCCGGGGCGGAAGCACCAAGGTTGAGGCTGCGGCAGAGGAAAGTTGCTCACCTTGTAGTGCTGCCTGGGGGAGAGGCAGGGGACGACGCCAAGGACCAGATACAGTCCCTATGGTCACAGCCCCACTGCTGCCTGGACATCCACAACTGTGCTCTGCCAATCTCCTAGGCAGCTCAAGCCAATCAAGGAGGAGGATGGGTGGGGGTTTGGATGGATCCAGGGCAGGGCGCCCCGGCCTTCCCCTAGTCTTTATCAGCCCAGGAACCCTCTGCCGATGGACTTTATGAAGGAGACACCAAAAGCCCTGGGGGTCTTATCTGTCTTAGGGCCAGGTGACAGCCCCATGGAAGCTGGTCTGTTTTGCCAGCAGCCTCCCCAGGCATCAGTGTCCCAGACTTTCTCCTTGTCGTCAGCAGGTTCCTGTCCCCTGAATGGACCCCACTCCCCTCTGTCAGACTCCCCCCAGCTCCAGAAGAGCCCAGGCTCTGACCTCCCCAGCCTCCCGGTTTGCTGGGGCTGGGGCTGGGCCGAATTCCACCACCCACCCAGACATCTCTGTTTGCATCTTCCTGTGTGTAACTTGTGTCCTCTGTCCCTGGGGCCTTTCTCTTGGCTCTGTGGACTTCACCTTTTTGCTGTCTTCACCTCCCATTCCCAAGACACTGGAGGGCGACAAATGTGCTCTGCTGCCGGTCAAACCAGGTCCCGGCATCAGACCACTTGTACATTCTTGGAGTGGTCTGGGTGCTGAGGGCTTAGGCTCCGCTTTAATCGGTTTTCTGCCCTGGGGTTGCTGGCTAACTTTTGTGGAGGGGGAAAGCAAGTTCTGTTCCTAAGAAAGTGCCATAAACCACTAACTTGGCACAATCCAGGTATAGGGGAAGGGGGGGGTGGCCGCTGCCAGCCCAGTAGCCAGGAGCACGGTCCTTCTTGTCTGGGTGCTGGGCACCCTGGGAGGACGCAGCCTGGCATCTATTCTCAGGGTCCTTCCCAGGTCCCCTCACAGCTACTCCACCTCTCCTGAATGAAGCCCTGTGTCCCAGCAAGGACACCAGAGGGTAGTTTGCACTCAGTGACAAAGAGGGGACACTCCCAAGGACCTGCCAATGGGAAGGTCTGGCAAGAGCTCGGCAACCTGAACCCAGAGTCCCGCAGGCATGGGGAGCCGTGGAGTAGCCCTCATTCCTCTGGTGTCTGTGCATCTGTTTAGCCAGAACAGGGGTTCCAGGGTGGGGAGGCCGGGCTCTGGGCTGAGCTGGGAAGGTGAGCAATGGGTGAGAACCTGGATGTCCAGAACAATAAAAGCGCCTTCCAGCAGCTCTGAAGGATCCATGTCTTCATACAAGTGCCCCAGGGCTGGGGAGACGCAAATAGTCACAGCCCAGGAGGGGGAGGATCAGCCCGAAGGGCACCCTGAGCACACTCCTGATTGGTGTCCTGCGCCCTGTTCCTCCACCTGCTCCCACTCTAGGACACATAACTGCCAGGTGAGCCCCTCAGAGCACAGATATGGCCTTGGCTTTCTCCTGCCTGGACCCTCCAGTAGCTGCCCAGTGACTTCGGTACTTCCGAGCCCGCTTCATGCCCTGGCTGCCTGTACAGCCCCAGTGGTCCTTGGATGTGCTGGCTGCAGACTCTGCCGTTGTTCCATGCCCCTTCAGGCTTCAGTGCATGCTCTGGGCAGCTCACACGCTTGCCTCAGATGATGCCACCTCTGGGACGTCCTCCCCGACTGCACCCCCCTCCACGATGTTCCCATGGTGTGTGGACAGCCTTTATGACCCGTGTCTGACTGTTCTGATGTGGGCCTTAAAGTCAGAGATCACATCCCACTGACTCTTCCTTCATCCATTCTTAGCCTGCTTTATGTCAGGTGCTGATATTCACAGGGGGACAGAAGAGACTCAGGCTCTACCCCAGTGCCTGGCATGGGGTAGAGTGGTCAGTGCAGGGTGCTCCGGGCGCTCAGAACAGAAACCAGGCAGGCGGCATGGAGCCGGGGCCTTGAGGATGAGGCCCAGGGAATGGATACAAGTTCTCAAAGCAAACTCACTGGGATTCCCCTGCCTGGAGATCCGAGGCTGTGCCCGTGCCTGGGCTGAGGGGCCCCTGGGGCTTCCCTCCACTTGCCTCACTCGGTCCCCTTCTCTTTCAGAATGCATGAACTGCTCCCGGCTCCTGGACATGAGCGAGCGGCTGACCACACTGGAGGCCAAGGTGAGGCAGTCTGGGGAGCCAGGTGGGGAGCCGGCTGGCATGGGGGTCCAGAGACTCTGGGCACCTGCCAGGAGATGGCCAAGTCTATGCCTCTCCTGACCTCCACCCCCCACCTGTCCTACCAGTGGGGACAAGGGCATGTGTGTGGCATTTACACCAAAGGGGACCACTGTATGCTCAGAGCTTGGTGCAGGTGCCTCGGGGTAGCTAGTAAGGCCTAGGATAGGGCAGGCCCTGGGCTCCTGGGCCCCTGGACCAAAGCAGCAAGGGCCTGAGGCCTGTGGACAGCAAGGGTCCTGGCGAGCTGGCCCCGTGGGCACTGTCAGAGGAACCTGCAGCACGACACACTCACATGCACCACACACAGCTCACGTGACAAATGCGCACAGCATTGTGTGTATGCAGACCTACAGATACACACACGCATGGGCAGAGGCACACAGACGCTCCGCACAGAGCCCTGGATGACCCTGCTGCCCTGTGGCTGCGTATTCCTCCCAGAGCCACTCAAGGTTGTGTGGGATGCGCTGGCCTTGGCCTGACGGGGCCTCTGCTGCCACTGTCTTCTCTGAAGAGCAGCCCGGAGCACTGGTCCTCACTCTTCAGTGAATTGACTTATTTTCTCATGTTTGGTGCCTCATGGTTGTAAAGTGGGTGCTGCAGCTCTAGGCATCACATCTGCCCACTGTGTTGAGCGGTCACAGGCAGGAAGTGCAGGGTGAGGCAAAACACCCCAGCAGACTCATTTGGTTTCATGGGCTAGTCCTTATCTGTATGACCATCTCCTAGTTGCAAGGGAACCTGGGAATTGGATACCTAATTTGGGACTCTTGCTGTCCTCTTGTCCTGGGTGGGTTGGTAGGCAGAGGCCACAGGGTACCAGAATGTTCCCTGCCCTCCCTCTCCTCCACCTCAGTTTATGACTTCATGGGCCGTAGCCTGGAGCAGGGACTTCCCCGTGTAAAGGTCACAGACATCTCTGAGTCTGGCTGGCTGGCCTTGTGCAGGAGGGTGGGTAGTGGCCTGGCCAGAGCCCAGGCCTCAGTGATGTCATCAGAGCTCAGCCTGCCAAGGCCACAGTCTGTTTTCCTTGGGCCCAGGCCCTGCGTCCCCACCATGTCCTGGCAACTCAGTGGGTGGCGGAGGGAATGTGCATCTCCAGAATTTGATCACCTCAGGGATAGGCAGCCTGGACTCCACAGGGCTGGCTCGGATGTGGCCTGGAGGGGGTTTGGGGAGCCAGCCAGGCCTTGTACTGGGCACTAAACAGGTGGCAGGTGCCATGGGGGACATGAGAGAATGTTGTAGCCCCAGAGCACACAGTCACTCTCTCCCAGGACTGCTACCGCCTCTCCTCTCCGGGTCCTCTGATGTCCTGTCTCCCTCCACACCTCCCTCAGCACCAAAACCCTCAAATATGGCCCCTGGAGACCCCCAGGGACCCTGCCACACAGCCACCCCAACTACGCTGGCCCCCATGCTCCAAACCTGCCCTCTCCCATGTCCCTGCCTGGTGGGTGACAATCCTGCTGCCCCCTCATCCCACCCTGTGGCCATAGCCTAGGGTCTCTATCACAAGTACCCCAGGTGTCGCTTCCCTCTCTCCTTCCTGTACCAGAGTCCCAACCCTCGCCCTGGCCAGTTAGCACCTGACGTGGGATCAGCCCCCCATCCCTGGAGGGGGCGCTGGGGGTCACAGCCCCCCCCCACACACACAGCAGCTGCTCAGTGACTATGCGGGCAGCCTCGCTGTGGGGCAGCCTCGCTTAGGGACCTTGTACAAGTTGCTTGCAGTCTCAGCCCTACTTCTACCTCGGTGTGATGTGGCCTTGTGACCCTCTGTCTCTTGAGGACCAGAGGGAGAGACACAGAGGGGGTGGGAGAGGACAGTGTGAGGGGCTTAGCCTGCGCCTGCACGCCCTGGAAACTGTGCGGCCCCTGCTTGGGCGCTGCTACCGCCGCTGTGAAGCCCCAGCAGCAGAGCAGCAGCAGCAACAGTAATCGGACCCCAGTACCCGGGCTGTGGCCAGGTGATCGCCTGCGTCCATCCCGGACTCGCAGCGCCCTCTGCCGGCGTCTTCGGGGGCAGCAGGGACTCGCGGCCTGACTGCTGGCTGCAGGCTGCAGGCTGCTTGCTCGGGAATGTGGAGTGGCAGCCGCCCTGTGTATTCTGGAGAGTCGTGGGGACCACGTTCCCTGGGGACCATGAGCCCAGCCAAGTCTGCTTATGCTCCCCTCTCTCCTTCCTTCTGCCTGTCTGCCAGTCTCCTCCCTACTGGCTTCTTTTCTCCCTCCTTTCCTTTTTTCCCCTCTCCTTCCTCTCTTTCGCTTATTTTCTTCCCCCTCTTTTCTTCTCTCCCTCTATCCACCCATCCATCCACCCATCCATCCA
>PVKA01020935.1:15286-39588 GCA_004027165.1 Ctenomys sociabilis | reverse complement strand
TTTTTTTTTTTTTTCATCTCTAATAAGTTAATTTATTCTCTAATCTTTATGATTTCTTCCCGTCTTTGCGCTCTGAGTTTTGTTTGCTCTTTTTATAGTTGTCAGAGGTGCAACATTAAGGTGCTAATTTGTTCCCTTTCTGTTTTCCTAATGTGTGAGTTCATAGCTATTATTTTCCCTCTAAGAACTGCTTTAATCACATCCCATAAATTCCGGTAAATTGTACTTGAATTTTCATTGAATTTTAGACATTGTTGAATTTCTTCTATGACCCATTGATTGCTGAGTACGGTGTTGTTTAGTTTCCATGAATTTAGTGGGTTTTTCTGGTTTCTTTTGTCATTTATTTCCAATTTCATTGCATTGTGGTCAGATAGTATACAAGGGATAATTTCTATTTTCTTGCATATATTTAGGCATGACCTCTGGACTGGTATGTGGTCTATTTTGGAAAATGACCCTTGTGCAGCTGAAAAACATGTGTATTCAGCTGTGGTTGAGTGGAATACTCTGTATATGTCCACCAGGTCCATTTGTTCCAAGCTCTGGTTCAGTTCTGCTCCTTCCTTGCTAATTTTTTGTCTGGTTGACCTATCTTTTTGAGATAAGTGTGTGTTAAGATCTCCTGTTAAGATTGTGTTTTTAGAGATTAAGGTTTTCATATCCCTTAAGATTTGTCTTATGTAGTTGGGTGCTCCTGTGTTTGGTGCATAGTTATTTATGAGTATTACTTCTTGCTCTTGAATTTTTCTCCTGACCAATATATAGTGGCCTTCTTTGTGCTGTTTGATCATTCTTGGTTTGAAGTTGAGAATGTCTGAGAACAGAATTGCTACTCCTGCTTTTTTCCGAGGTGATGGGGCATGCAGTATTGTTTTCCATCCATTGTCCAGTTCGTAAAGGACACAGAAGTTTTGCATATCACTTCCTTGAGATCTCATCTTATTAAAAAGCTTTTGTATAAGAAAACAAACACCTAACAGAGCAAAGAGCCAACTTCTGCAGTGGGGAACACTGTTGCCAGCTGTACCTCAGACAAAAATGGGGACCGAAATGGGTGAAATAAAATATTCATTTGGGAAAAAAATAAAAATAAAAAAACAATAAAATAAAATATTCATTTGGGAAGCAGAAGTAGGGAAAAGCAAGGCAGAAATGCTGGGAGAGAGGAAAAGGAAGAGAGAAGAAAAAATTAAAACAGAAGAAATGGAAAAGTAACTTTTATAAATAAGGAGGGGAAAAGGGGTTGAAGGGAGGGGAGGAATAGAACAAAAAGCACTGAAGTGTATCTTGTACAAGTACAAAATTTCCTACACTGACTGTGGTCATTCTGTAGATCCAAAGTGTACCAGTAAATAATTAAATGAAAGAGAAACAAGTTTTTTGGTAAAAAAAAACTCTCAGGTATGACTGGGATCAGCTCTGTCTGTACTAAGCTATTTCAAAATGCCTTTAACATTTTATATTTCATCTTTCTCTATTATACGATCATCTCACCACTGAGCAAAATGTCTACTGTCTCTGAGGCAAATGTAAAGAAGAGTCCTTTGCCTTACTGTGCCTGATGACAGAGTCCCTCTGGCTGCTCGGAGCAGATTTCCTGCTGTCACCGGTTCAGGGAAGGCACAGGCCTGCTTGAATCCCATGGAGGGACAGTTTAATCAGCAAAGAGCTTCTCTAGTATGAGATGTGTTAGGAGAACTGTTCCCGAGAGGAAGTTGGGAGGCTTCCACTGTTTTGTCATCTTAAGAGGCTTAAATATAAAGTTGCTATCATTTCTGTAGCAAATGCAATATTGGAGATTTATTTTCTGCTTTCATTTTTCAGAAGCCAGGAATACAGAGTTTGGGGTAAACAACTGAGCCCAACTCCTAATTATGCTTCTGTACTTGCCAGTCAAATTATTTATCCAAAGTATTTTTAAGGGCCAGGGAGATGGCTCAGTAGAATAAGCACTTCTGTGGCAAGCACAAGGGCCTGAGTTCAATCCCTGGTTCCACCAAAAAAAAAAAAAAAAAAAAAAAAAAAAAAAAAGCCTTTACATTTAGCCAGGCGTGGTGGCGCATGCCTGTAATCCCAGCACTCGGGAGGCTGAGGCAGGAGGATTGTCGTGAGTTCAAGACCAGCCTGAGCTACAAAGTGAGCTTAAGGCCAGCCTGAACTGCATAGTGAGACCCTGTCTCAAAAAGAGAAAAAAAAAAAAAAAAAAAAAAAGTATTTTTAAGAATATGCAAGAAAGTTCCTGACTTACAGTTTCCCAATTGATGCTTTTCTTTAGCCTTACAATGGGATGAATGTGAATCCCATTGAGTATGAGACATATTACAAATGCAGTATTTCAATTTGCCTGTGAGGTAAATGAACTCGTTCGCTGCTTGAGCCTCATCCAGATACACTGCCACCAAAAGCAATAGAGTTGTGAATCATGGACTTAAACCTTGAAAACTGAATGGAATAAAACTTTCTATTGTCTAAGTTGATTGTCTCTGGTACTCAGTTACAGTGACAAAATCAGTACAGCTTTGATGATAATTATGATGATAGATAGTTTTGGTAAACATAGCATTGGTAGCTTTATTCGGAAAATGTTCACTTTGATTGATTGAAACTAAATAACTAACCAAAATAAAGTTTGAACTCATCAAAAACTGAAATTTTTACAGTAGCTTTAATTTCTGGTGATCATGCACACATTGTCTGTATCATGGATGCCCTTTCCTGTGTGTCACCAAAGGTAGTGCATGGCCTAGTAGCTTCCAAATCTGTATTTCCATTATATATATTTTTGGGAAAGAAGTAGCAATGAGACAGTTTCAAAACAGGTTAGTAGGACAGTTCCAACAATTAATACATTGCATATCGTTGTCTTCCTAGTAGTTATTTATAGTACAAGATTCAGACATCGTATCTTGTCTAAGCACTATTAGCTCAAAACTCTCTTCTTAGTGGACTAAGAGAAAGCAGCTGTATATCTAGGCTAACTGTTTTGTATACATATATTTTTTTCACTACAAATGGTCCTTCACTTTTGTTTACTTTTGTTTGAGATGGGTATTCCACTACCACTAATTAAATCTGTATTTCTAAAAGTTTTCTGAGAGCCACCCCTGTATACACAGCTATCAGTGCCTCTAATCAGATGTCTGAAGGGGATGAAAAATTCAATCCGTCTAAACAGATTCATTTCCCCCCAAAATGTTACCTCTCTTCCTGTGTTGTTAACATCTACCCAGGTGTCTGATCCCTAATTAAATTTAATCATTACCTCTTCTGCATCACCAGCCTTATAAAATATGTCCCAGACCTCCCTTCAGGGTCAAAGTCTTATCCTGATGTGGTCATTTTCTGGGTCCGTGTTCCACTTCCTCAAGAGTCCTTCTGATTTTAGGCTTGGTGCATTCTAATTTATTATGCCTATGTTTTCAAAATTATTTTACCCTGCTACTGGCTGAATGTTATTACAAAACACTGCTTCCTGAGGTTACCAAATAGAAGGACCGAAGCATCACAAGCACTTTCTTACTGACATTGGGTCCATCATTAGCACCTCTGGCTCCCAGGTCAGCCACCAGATGTCTTTCTGTCTATGGATGTCCAGGTTTCTACAGTGCATGACTTTTTTTTTTTTTGTCTTTTTGAGACAGGGTCTCACTATGCAGTTCAGGCTGGCCTTCAGCTCACTTTGTAGCTCAGGCTGGTCTCGAACTCAAAACAATCCTCCTGCCTCAACCTCCCGAGTGCTGGGATTACAGGCATGCGCCACCACGCCCGACTTTCTACAGTGCATGACTTTTAAGCCTTGTGTTTCCTTTCTCTGTGAGATTTTACTTCCCTCTTCTGCTACATTTAACGCATTGCACAATCTTCTCTTTGACCTTTTCTAAACATTGGTTTCCATATTGGTAACTCACATATTCTACTTATTGATATTTTATTTTGCTGTTCATGATAAGTAAATTACCTTTAATTCATCTGTTATATGTATTTACAGTGAATCTAGATTGTACTTATTTAAGTATTTCTCAAACATAATCATACTATTGCTACCATTTCAGTCTCAATTTCAGCCTTTTTATCTCTAATGACAACAAAAGTGTCAGATTTATTGCTATAGTATTGGACTCCTTATGTATTTGTATGCATCATTATAACTAATAAATATAAAATTTATTATATTTGTTACTGTATTTCTTCCTTCTTTTCTCTTTTCCCCAAAATTTAAGAAGGAACTGGATAGTCAGAGAAATTCCTCCATACCTTCCGTTCACACAGCTGGACCAATCCCTTGCATTTGTAGGAAGGCTTTCCCATTCAGTGACCACTACAGTACCTCTTCCCATGGTTACTCTTTAAAATCAGAATCTTGTTTTAAAAATATTTCTTAGGGCTGGCTAATAGCTCAGCGGATTAAAGCACCTGCTTAGGCAGAGCTCAGAGAGGCCGGGTTCATGCAGTGCCTGCCCCGCTCCTGGGGCAAGCTGAGGGTGATGGAGACCAGGCATGGTGGCATATCCAGCACTTGTGAGTCTGAACACAGGAGAATCACTTCGGGTCTGATCTACATAGTGAGACCCTGTAGATCCTGTAGACCCTGTCCTAAATACAAAAGTAAATAAATGATAAAAATAATAAAATTTTTCTTAAACTTTAGTGAAAATATATCACGTGGTGTGCCTGTAATCCTGGGCTCTGTTTGAAATCATTACAAATATTTTTTGGGACCTCTTCCAGCTGACACTGATGCTCCCCTCCGATGAAAATTTGGGTCAGAAGAGCAGTAATCAGAACCACCTTCGGAAGGCAGAGTGGTGGTGTAAGCTCCTTAGAGCTTTTAATCCCCAAACTCTGGGCGGGTTTCAGCAGGCTTGCTATTTTTGTTTTTCAGTCTACCTGAAAGGAATTTAAGCAGCGCTCCCACCACCCAGCCCGCGCTCCTCGCTCTTTAACCTCGCTGGCTCATTAGCCATCCTCGCTCTCCTCCCGAGCATCTCCCCTAATTATGTCGGCGCAGCGCAGCATGGCTCCTTAAAGATGTTGCTTTTCCACTCGGTTCGAGCTATTTCACAGGAGAGGAGAGCTCCATCATGCTCCTGAGGAAGCCAGAGGTCACCACGTGGAAACTTAGAGGGCAAAAACTGCTGTCGGTAATGAGATCGCAGGCATTTGGAAGGTTCACAGGGGCCTTTGTACAACCCGGAAGAATCCCTCTGCTTCCTCTGGTGCGGCTGCATGCTAATTTCAGAACCTTGGCCAGCTTTTGCGTCTTGGCTGCAGCTTCAGCTCACAGTGGAGTCCTTTCATCCTTCTTCGCAGCGAGGCAGTTAGGTTTATCTTGTTGATCTGCAGAAAAAAGAGAGAGAATAGAAACGTGGTCAGATGAACGTAACAGATGGAACAATTGAGGGGTTTGCTTCCATTACTGAAATTTCTTTTTATTACAGTGGGAGAGGAATATTGCTTTCCAATGCAGCACATATTGCTGGAATTATTTACAATGTGGAAATTATGTGGCAGCCGAAGACGCTAAGATCTTTGTAAATGGGTAATAAGGCCTGGAAGGCAACAAATGGATTAATTCACAGTCTCGGAATTTGGGCCTTCAATGGCCATTAATTTTGCCTCGTGGTTCCTGGGGCTGTTCTCCTTTTCCTGTTGGTGTCCACTTTGACGCTACTTCATAGACAGAGCTGTGAGGATGGAGGAAAGAAAATAACGGATTCTTGATCTTGGCCCGTGTGCTGTGTTGTGACTGAGTCACGTTTTCACTGTGCAATTCACCCTGAACACAGGAGGGTGTAGGTTCTTGTGGTGGTCCTACTAACTCCATCATCTTGCCCTATCCCCAGGCATGACTCGTTCAGGGGCCCACCCCACAGGTCAGGGAAGAAAACACATACAAACCTTAACTCAGACTGGCTTCCAAGTCTTCTGCTGGTCCCTGATCCACACATTTAAATCCTAGTGTCAAAGATTCTACACAAAGTTGTGTAATCTAATGCTTCATCCCTAGGTTTGCCAGTGATTAAGAATCTTTCTTCATCCATATTTTTTAAGTGTTTCATTTTAAATGAAGAAGAGTCTGACCTTTGTCTTTGCCAGTCTAGCATGGTAAAATGGGCATTCATATATGTAATTAAGGTTCTTGTATAAGGCAATTGGTGAAAGGTTTTTGCTATCTTAGAACTTCTCTATATATGTACAGTATGATCCATTGAATCAACTATATTATGGTTCTATATTTTTGTGGGCTTAAAGCATCCCATTCTTTTCGCTGTTGGTCTCATCCAGTCACAGTCTGTTCTCTAGACTGAGAATATGCAAGCCAACACATACAAGTAAGGGAATTAAACCAAACTCATCCTTTATAGGAACCCACTCCTTCAGAAGCTACCCAACAACTCATGTGACAATGGCTTTAATCTATTCACGAGGGCAGAGGGCTCTTGATCTAAACTTTTTTTAAAGATTCCACTTTCAGAATTGCCACAGTAGAAATCAAATATCAACACACAATGTAGTTAGTGGCTACGTTCAAGATGTAAGAATTCTATGGACAAGACCTCAGTATAAAGCCATTTATGGATTGTCAACTCAGAAAGGACATTATAAATATTAGCTTGAATCAGAGGTAAATTGTTTGGAAAAATCATTTCTTACTGAAATGTAGCACTTTTACTGAACAAACCTAAAGATACAGACTCTCTTCCCCTGATGTATCTACCAGCCCTTGTGGCTCATGCTTCAGGAGTGACACTGCATATTATTTCTTTGGGAAAACTTCAGTTTACTCCACAGTCCCCACCCTGTCTTGTTTTACATTCTTAACTTAATCCTTTTCCCTTTAACGGTTTTCCTAAAATTAATATAGAAAGCCATATATAAATGAATAATTGGTATGTATAAATAATTGTTAGTTTATTTGTTCCTCCCAGAAAATGTGGTGCTAAACCAGATGGAGCTAGATTTATTCTTCAGTGTTATATCCTTTAACAGCAAACGTTAGGTACATATTGGGGAAACAATGCATGCATTTTAAGTCTTACTGAATATAGAAATAATTTCTAAAAATACATTTAATATTTGGCTCATTGTTTTATCCTAATTTATAATAAGAATCCTTTTACTTAACTCTAAACAATCAGAGAGAAGTCCAGACAGGACTGACTCAACAGTAAGTGGAAGAGCAAGGTGCTCTACATGTAGACAAAGTGAGACTGACTAAACTTGTATCAGTGGATACCCTGAAAGTAAGTTGTGCAATATTTCACAAACCTTTTAGGGAAAAATTCCAAATGCAGAGTCCTAAAATTATATCCAAGTTTGAAGGTAAAAATGGCTTTTAAATTGTGATTAATTCAGAAAGTTTGCTGTTTGTATACTCTTTTGAAAAGATTATTGGAAGATGTTGGAGAATAGTTACTTCCAAGGTGTTTACGAAGACACACAAAAACAACATACTCTCTCTTGTGACAAAACAGACATTCATACATCAAAAGCTGAATGAGAAAATATAAGCCAAGACTTCAATGTGTTTGAATTATGAGAACTATCTACCAAGAGTCTTGGGCTGAAGGAGAAGAATGTAGATATTATCTAGACACTGGAGACATTTTAGGGAGCTTACTGAAAATATAGTGATAAGCATCCTAAATTCTATACTATGAAAATTTCATGGCAAGAGAAATGGAACAGACAAATGATCTGGAAAGAAGTATTTAGAAACATTTTAAAGTCAAAAAACATAAGAAAACAATGGTAGTGGTCTTGAATTTGAGAGTACTTAACACTCATTTAATAAATGCTTTTTTGGGGGGGGTGAAATTGAGGATTGAACCCAGACCCTTGTGCTTGCCAGGGAAGCAATTATTCTATTGAGCCATCTCCCTGGTCCTCATTTAATATAAGTTTTAATGAGTTAGTTTTTAAAGGGTAACTCTCAAGATGCTTTTAGAATTTAATCTTTCTGAGTTTATGAAAAATCAAAATAATGCTTTCTCCTCCTATACCCAGTTTGCCCCTCTGATCCTTCAGGTGTGCACAATATTAGGTGCACAATTAAAAATTATCAGGTATATCTGTGCTGTCTCAGTATACAAATTATAAAATGCTTCTCCTCTAATTCTTTTTGCCTTTGCATTGTTGTGTGAATGTTTTAGATTTTTCCAGTTACTTGAGGTAAGAATGATGATCTTGGTATACTTGTGGCCACAAGGTTTTGTAAAATGTGCTGATGCTATATGATCCTGAAAGCAGGAAGGGCGAATAAACCTTCTAAATAGCCTTTGGGCTCTAAATTAAGTAAAGCATTTTCTTCACTTTGGGGTGATAGGAGGTCCACTTGCTTTTTTGTTTCCATTGCCTATATGTTTTATGGTACATATGCTACCTGTCTGTATCTGTATAAAGAGGGAGAGGTTGCCTGTTTCTCTTGGGACACTTGAACTTGATTTCCTCTGTACAGTAAAGCCAGCAGGCAGCAGCTGGTGCACGTGGAGAACCAAGGTATAATGACCGGCAGTAGTGACGTTTCCCCAGTTGCCAAGTGCTGCGTGTTTCAGGCAGGCCATTCTGGAGAGGCTTGTCTTGGAGGCCTGCTTCTGCCTAAATCAGTGTGTGTTCCCCTTGATATTCCCACAGTGTGCGCAATATACCCTCCAACACATTCTGCTCAGGGTAATATGTCTCTAATGCGATAAAATCAATGGGAACACAGGCTTTTTTGCCTGACAGTGTTGTCAGGGAGTATTATCTGGTTTAGGCTGTGGTTTCAGTTCATAGCAGTCGTCACTTAAATTTCCCCTTCTGAAGCTGAGCAAAGTGTGGCAATGTCACAGCCACAGGCGACTGCCGTTCACAGGACGGATACCGTGCAAGCATAGCCTCCTGGCTTGTCACACTGTATATATCTCAGGGTCTTCTCTTCCTTCTTACTCAGAGGTTTCCAAGAATGTTGCCTGGAGCAGTCATGGGATGCAAAAGAGAGAGATTTTTGTTCTGCACTTAACAACATTACCACACTTCATACTCAGTTTCTGATAAGGGGTAATGTAAGTGACTTGCTCTGAACTCGATCTATCAGATAATATGGTCCGACAGGGCTGTGGATAAAGGCTGGAAAACTTACTAATTTATATTTCATTATCCCTACACTTGGCTTAATCTGTTATCTTTTGCTAAGTGTAGCAAAGATAACAAGGGCCACTGAACTGAAAGGGAAAGGGGAACCGGGACCTGCTAGGAGAGGCAGAAAGCTGGCCCATCCAGCCCTCTGTCTGAAGTTGCCAGTGGGTCACTGGGGAGCCTGTGCCTGGCATCAGGTGAGGCAGGACAGGCTTGCACCCGATGAGAGGGAGATGACCGGCTCAAGTGTCTGCTGGAACCTATGGCCTGAAGAAGACAGCAAGGGTCACAGAATTGGGAAATAGCACATTCTAATGTCCATGCACTCTTAACCTTGCAACCTGTATCTCTTAGAGTTCACTGGAAAGCCAAAATAAAGTGTTTCCCAGGACTTGACTATAGTTTTTTAAAAAGTGCTCTCAAGTCATAGGACACATTCCTTCACAGCAAAATAGTTTCAATATCTATTAATCCAGGGATAATGCTACTTGTCCAGAGGACAGAGGATGGCTAATTATCATTAAGCTCCCTAGAAGCAAAAAGAGAGAGAGACTAATGTCCAGTTCCCATATAGGAGTGTAGCAGTATTGGTTGACAATTCCTTATAATAAGGTAAATCTACAATGGAACTGTCCAAGCTTTGAACAGGGACTGTTAATTACAAAAAATGTACTCATAAATTTAAGTGACTTTCTAGGTATATTGCTTAATGAAATTCCATGCATTTGCTAATATTTATTGGTTGGATAATAGGCCAGATAACTAAGATCTAAAGATTCACGAAACTGTCTGTCTTGAGGCGTCTCCTTTTCTCTTTCAAAGAAATCCATGCAGGCACCTTGCAGAGAAAGTTGCATGACTCTCTTCTGCCCTGTGTGGCCAACAAGAATTTTAGAAGGAAACTATAAATATGAATAGAGAGTTCACTTCAAGGTTAGTTCTCTGTGTAACTCTCGGAAGAATGATTCCCTTCTGGGGCAAAGAACTGGAAAGTTCAAAGAACTGGAAGTGGCAATGCTTTCTGTTCTCAAAATCACCAAAGCATACATCTTGGTGCATAGATCTCTGAACTGGTCTTTGCACATCAGGAAAATGAAACAGCAAGGAGCAGGAAAATGTGTGGGCCAATCATGTTTAAGGCATGAATTGTGATGAGCAGGAAGTCACTGTAATCCTAGAATTTTAGAATTAAAAGAAACCACAAGATTGTCTGGATTAAAACAATAAACCAGAAATGAGAATGCCTGGGTTCTGGTCTTAGATGTTCTTATTCAGGGCATATTCTTGGGAAAATGGTTTTCTCTGAATTTGCAGAACAACTTCCCCAGGGTAAGAATACATGAGTACTGTGTCTTCTCTTTGAGTCCTTTCTATTTCAGCTCTTTATAGTGGTACCTGGAAAGATGGAGGTGGAGAGGGTCATACAAAATGTTGGTGGACTATCCAGGGTCCAGTCTCCCATTCTACTCCAGTGTCTCTCCTTTTCTTCTAACATGCTGTTGACTTTTAGAAAACTAGTTCAGATCCTTGGAAATGTACCCTAAACTTTCTACCTTGGATCAAATTAAAATTAATTACTGCACAATAGCTTCATCTCAACTCTGTAGTAATTAAACATAAAGCTGTTAAGCATCACTTAAATTCTAAGAATAAATGCTTGCTACCTTATAATATATTTTTCTTTAACAATGTCCTCTAAATATCCCTGTAAAGGTAGCCTCAGCTGTAGCAGTTTTGCATTTGCACCTGTAGAATGCCCTGATTTTAGGCTTGCCTATAGACTTCTGCATCACCTATTAGAATTCCTTAAACTACTTGTG
Organism: Ctenomys sociabilis; assembly: GCA_004027165.1. Taxonomy (NCBI): domain Eukaryota; kingdom Metazoa; phylum Chordata; class Mammalia; order Rodentia; family Ctenomyidae; genus Ctenomys; species Ctenomys sociabilis. Next base: position 28,648 of record PVKA01020935.1, on the reverse strand, counting down.
TTCCATGCTCCTCAAATCTCAATCAATTCTTCTGGCATTTTCTCCAGGGCCCACCTACTCTGATACCATGGAAAGTGCTTACACAACTTTAATTGTCTTGCTTTCTTTTTGCCCACCATGTCTGATTACCAGGGATACAACCTGTACCTGTGTCCCTACATGCATCCTGGGAAATGGGTTCCTGTTCTTGCAATTGCAGTTGTGGCTAAATATGGCTACTGTGCTGGGTTTCACCCCTCTGGGGTGAACTCTACTTTCAACATTAAAGAACAAAGCTCAAAGCTCAACTTCCACTGGAGCCTCACTTGTGGAGCAATGAACGTTGAATAGTATGATTTGGGAACACTTTATCTCCATTCTTGATGTGTTATTATCTGTGAAGGAAGCCTAACAGAGCAATTCATTTAAAAAAAAATTGTTCCAAGGGAGATGAGGAAAATGCCTTCATGATAGTTCTGGGAGAAAACCTTTTCCATTCTGCTGTCCACTGAACATTCCCTGTGGAATGAGGAGGTCTGAAGTGGGCTTAGGCCCAGCCTTTCCTATGATGGGGGCTTAATAATTTAGCCATGCCTTTGCTAATACTACTTACCAACATTGTCCTTGTCTCTGATAACGTGACATCACCGTATTTTGTAAAGTGATGATCTGGGGTAGGTAAAAAGGGAGCAGACTATTGAGGAAAAACTACCTTAACAAACTACCTCAGCACCAAGAAGAGTCAGGATGATCAATTACTGTAATAAAGTGGATGCAGAGTCCATGGTTATCCTCTCAGTGCTCAGACTGCCTTTAGCTGCAGAGGAAATAAAGATGGAATAAACATCTTCCTTTAATCAGAAGAGTGCAAAGTTCAGTGGCCTGCTGGCTGGGACAAGGCTAAGACATGCAAGTGTTCATCCCTGCCAGTCGGTTCTGAGTTATGAAGAACACATGGGAATGATCAGGGAGGGAAGGCAACGTCTAACACGCAATCACAGTGGAATCCCGTGATCATTATTTTGCTCAATGCCTTCACTCTTTCCCACAGTTATTTTAGAAACTGCTTTTAATTTTAAAAAAATTATTCATATATTTATTTATTTAGTATGCAGTCTCGCTACCCAGCTGAGACTCACAATGATCCTCCTGCCACGTCATCCCCAGTGTTGGGATTACAGGAGTGTATCATCATGCTTGTTGGACACTGCTTTTAAAAATACAAATCTTTGCAAAAATACATCATTTTCTGTGGACCAGAAAACTTGGGTCTAGATTTCTAGTAAAACAGACAAAATGAAAAATGAATCAATAAAATTGTGTTTGTAAAGCACAAGAGAATTTAGACATTTTTAGAGCTTCTGCATGTTTTGTGACAGAAAACATTTTAGCTTTAGTTTTCTGATTTACCAATTACTGTCATAGCATCCACCATATGGGATTTTTAAAAATGAATTAAGGGCCTTAGTATGAGGTAAATAAGTAATCAGTAAATGGGAAGGAATCATATTTATGCTGTGGAAGTATTTGGTCTGGATTCAGGTTAATTGCTCGCATCTGGAACCTACAAATACCTACTATTTTCTGTTTCAGTGGGAAAATAATTCATCCCCTTAACCCTTCCTTTAGCTCTTGCTACACAACTATAACTGAACATGATCAAAATATTGATTTCATGAGATGGTATTGGGACCACAGTTAGAAGGCTGTCAAGAAAGTTAGGGAAACTAGAAGAAAAACAGTGTCATTCATTCACAGAAATTAACCATTTGTCATTTTCCTGTGATTTTTAAGAAAAGATTTTATTTAGACAAACATTTATTACTTTAGGTAACTTAAAGCAAATTATCTTGGATTTTGAAAATTCAAGCAGAAAATAAGTTCTATGAGTAAGAGAAACAAGTGTTAGCATATCAATTGATTATGTCAGTTAAAATTTTCTCTGTTCCATTCAACGGAGTGAGCCTGGCATATTTCAATATGATAAATAAAAATTAATAAAGTTCAGTTGCAAGATGTTAATTGGCAAAGATTCCTTGGTACAGGCATATGCTCTGTAGCATGAATACGGTGTTACTAATTTCATAGTCATACTGACAGTTCTTAGTTTTGTACTAGATTAGAGACTGAAGGGAATGATGGAGGCAACAATGACATTTTTATTCCAAAGCAGCTGTCATGGTCCAGGTATTAAGGTGCATATCTGTAACACCAGTACTTGGGAGACAGAGGCAGAAAGATTGCAGGAGTTTGAGACTGCCCTGGACCATATAGTGAGACCCTGTCTCCAGCCAAATCAAAGACCTAATTTTATAAAAAGCTGTCAGGTCCTGTTTCATTCTGCCTGCTATCTTTCCCCTCAAGCATCCCAAGTGAATTAAATTATTTTTCTCTTCTTTATTTTTAGATTAGTAAGCAACAAAGCAAGGATTCTTTTTATTCTCTCTCTCTCTCTATGTTGAGGCTTGCTATACCCAAAAGTTCTTCAATGTGACCCTTGATCAAATCACACCCCATTTAGCACATCGGATGCACATGAGTCTGGTGATCTTTGGACACACACATGATGTAAGGATGCCTCTTAGCCAGTGTCTAGCCCCACCAAAATCCTCCGTGCGCCTAGCTAGGGCAAGTGTGTTGCTTCTCCTGTGCCACGGCAGCTGTCTGCCCATTCTGGTGCCTTCGCTTTCCAGCAGGACATGGTGAAGCCCTGATACTGTCCCTCCTGACATGCTCAACTCCTCCAAGCCTGCAACTAAAATTCAGTGCTACATAGAAAGAAGAACGGGTGAAGCACTGGAAAAGCTGAATGCTTTTCATTCCTGGCTTTGCAACATGTTTTTCAGTACAGATATCATCTCTTCTACCACAGAACTGACCCCTAGGAGAGGATGTAGAAGGCTAAAGGGCCTATTCTATATGTGAGGCCTGTTGCTAACCAGCAATATGATGACAACTGAATCACAGTATAAATGTGTGCACATGGGCCAACACGCACAGGCACACACACACGTCCTTTGTTCCATTTCCTTCTGCCTAGGAGGAAGAAGACACAATTCTTCCATCCTCCAAAAGGCATTACTTTGAAACATTTCATTTATCTCATTAGAATTTAGAAAGACAAATTTTATAATAAGCACCTGTCAATATTGTAACAACAAATGATTCCCAAATCTGGGGCATAACCCAAGAAAACCTGGCTCACTTTTTCAGCATTGAAACAATTTTGGTTGTTCTTTGGAGCAATTTTTTCCTAGTATTTTATACCAGAGTAACTAGACAGAGTGTAGTCAAAAGATTAGTTAATCTCATTAGGAAGAACAGAATTAGAGAAAAAAGTGGCCAAAGTTCCTCAAGCATATTCTCCTTCCTGCCTTCACTCTGAGGGGCTTGCTTATCTCTAAAACTGCTATATTTATCTGCACTGCACACAGCACCCACTGACTTTTCAACCTTAAGATAAACAAAAGTACTGGATTGCAAAGAACCTCCCTGTGGCCCTGTTCTACACTAGCCACGAGGCTCTACTTCAGACTATTGGTTGCTGAGGAAGGCGTTGCAGGGTCCAGTCATCTAGACTGACTTTCTTCTTGTTATACTGTTGAAACTTCTCAAGCAGAGATCGTGTCCCTTATACCATAAGAAACTTGCTTAAGGAAGTTCCTCTTTGTGGGCATCCCTGCTATGTATTTCTTCCTGCTCTTCCAGTCAGCAAGTTGCCTGTACCTGTCAGTCACACCTACCCTCCATAAAAGGCACAAAGTGTGCCACGCTTTCCACATTTCCAGCCCCCTGGTGGCTTCTTTGGATTTCTTGAACTGCGCTCCCCAAAGCAGGGGTGTGCCAAGTTCTCAGCTCACTGCCCCAGCCATCACTCATCCTTTAAGCAAGATCATCAAGTGATTGATCACTATCGATTTGCTTTTAAATCATAATGTTCCAAAGAAACGGCTTACTCAGTGTTCAGCGATTTATTGATTGTTACATCTTAGGGTTGATTCTCATCTTTGAATGTTTGATTTATCTTTCAGTTTATCGATCCACTGTCATTACTGGGAGATTAGTCTTTTGGACTGAGTTTGACTGTGGCTTTGCATTTGATTGGCTTTGGCTTCTTTTCTAAATTCATTTGACTGCACTTAGAAAACGACGATCTTATCAGAAAAACAAGAACTGATGAGGCCTTTGGCTATACATTCATCTCAACCTAATGTTCTCTTTTCCATTAAAAAATCATAGAAGTTTATGAATTTCGTCTGTCAGATATATATTTAGTTTTATTGTGGCTGGTAACTTTATTTTATTTTTTGTCAAGGTTAACGTGATTTTTACTTATTTTTTGTTTATGTTTATAGTTCATAATGTTTATATTCCTGGTGTGAAGCACTTACAGGAATCTAATTCATCTTAATTCCTCTCCCTCTTTTCTTTCCTCCTTCCCCATCTCTTGATCCTCTGCTCTTTTGAAATCCACATCTTCCTACTTTCTACTGTCCATCCTTTATTTTGCTCTTTATATTTTGAGTTTCTTATACAAGAGAATCTGTGTAGCCGGGCATGGTGGCACATGCCTGTAATCCCAGCACTCAGGAGGCTGAGGCAGGAGGATTGTTGTGAGTTCGAGACCAGCCTGAACTACAAAGTGAGCTTTAGGCCAGGCTGAACTGCATAGTGAGACCCTGTCTCAAAAAGACAAAAAAAAAAAAAAAAAAAAAAAGAGAGAGAGAGAATCTGTGTGATTTTTAAGCTTGTATGTTTGATTAATTTTAATTAACTTTACAGTTCAAGGTACATCCGTCTTCCTACAAGTACCTGCAGTTTGTCTCTATGGAAGCAGTTCTCCAGTGTGCATAGAGAATACATTTTCTTTACCTTCCCACCTGCTCTTGGATGTGGAGGCTGCTTCCAAGGTTTAGCCATCATAAATTGTTCTGCTATAAACACAGGTGTGCATGCAGAGAGAGTCACTCAGAAAGTGTTTCAAATCTTTCCCTAGGATCCTTGAAGAAATACATCCTCCATTTCCACTTTCTTCAGATTAGTCCAGTATGAACATATATCCTGATTTCTTAGAATCTTTTAAGAACACTGTTTCATCACTCTTCCTTCTATAAAAAGTGATTCTGTATACCTGATTAGTGCCATGTAGCACCCAGGGGAATATTATATTCTTTGATGTCATACTTGGCCTTCTGAAGTAGTTTGCTTAATGCTCATGTATAAAAATAAGACTTAAGAGAGATCTACAGTTTTTACACTACATATATATATATATATATATATATATATATATATATATATTCTCTCTCTATCAGTAGAACAGCTCTATCAGACAGCAGGGAAGTTGCTTTAGCGTGAAGCTGGGCCAGAGTTGTCTTCCTCCCCATATCTGCTGACCTGCAACATGAACAAGAAATGTCAACAATATTGAGTCTGTGTAGCCCCTTAAAGATAATTGTCACAGGCATCAACTAATAAGAGTTATGCAATTCATACCTACTTCAGGTAGAATGAAGGAAAATCTCAAGGCAGATTTATAAAATAATTTCAAAGCTATTGTTGTCTCTTTGGGAATGCACCATGCTACAGGCCTTTATAGGGATAAAACCATGATTAATGAAATGTATAATATTCCCTTATTAGTAAATAAAGCATTTGCTTCTGAATATCTATTATAGGATGGCATGTACCATTTGTTAATTGCCTTTTGTGTGTGGAAATAAACCTTTTATGTATTAAAACTTTAAAAAATTCTTTGAATGTAGAAACTGAAACTCAAAGCCCACCACAAATGTGGTTTTCCTACAGGCTATCACAGTGAAAAAGTATTTCTTATTATTAACATCATAATTCATTTACATTGAGTATGAGTGGCACATATTGCTATGACACTGTACCTTAGCTTCTTGGAAATTAACAATCATCTTGTAGGTTGTCTATTAATCCATCTATTTTCTAAGGGGGAAAAACAAATCAGCTTTCTAAAGTGAGGCATCTTATCCAGTTTTACAAACCTAATAAATAATCCAGCAACTTATACCTTCTTTAATCAGTACTCATGCTTGATTATTGAGAGGGGTGAGCTAGGACGAAATTTAAGAACTTTTGACTCAGAATTCCTATTGTGTACTGAGAACATAAGATAAAGCATCTCTAATATTTCATAATTTATAAATCAAATATATATTGAGGTTGACTTTTTCCAGGTGATAAAAGAAAATCAGGAGAAGATACTCAGAGATATTGGCTACATGGAGAGAATTTTCTTGATTCTTTAAACATCAGAGAAAATTCAGTGTCCTCAATGCTTTGCAAGCCAATGAAATTACTAAAAGGAATATTGTTTTTTCTCACATGAAATTAATATTTCTTTAGGTAGCTATCTTGGTAGCATCCAATAGGATGTGTAACTATAAATTAGGTTGAAATGCTTTACTCTGGTGAACACCAAAATGAACTAGAAAGCTGGAGTTTACCTCAGTGGTTGGACCTATTTGTCTTTCTTTGGTCTATGTTGGAAGCCAGAAGGCTGGTTTCTGCTATGTTTCACCTGCCACTTCCTCCCTATTTCCAAGCTAATTAAAAAACAGAAGAAATATATTGTTGCAAATCTTTTATTTAATGCTGGTCTTTTGGACTAGCACTGTGGCACTGAGATACTCTCCCAGATACTGCAAATCTTGATAACTTTATTTTTTACAAGATTGCGTGCTTCCAACTCTTACCTAGATACTATTGTATTCTTCCTTATAAGAACATCTGAAGTTTCAACATCTGAAGCTTACATTTGCTTTACAAGTGTCCTTGTTTGATTTACATCCTCAAGAATATTCACTTTCATAAAAAGAAAGTGATAGATAGCTATTCCCTCCAAGTGCAATGCAGGTTCTCTACTATTTTATGATAGCTTATCCTTGGGAAACAGGCTTCGTAAAATCAACAACGGTTTGTTTCATTAAAGAAAGCACTAAGTGGTAAATTGTTTTTCTACTTGTTTGTTTGTTTGTTTTTGGTAGAACCAGGGATTGAGCTCAGGACCTTGTGCTTGCCAGGGAAGTGCTTATTCTACTGAGCCATCTCCCTGGCCCCCAATAAGTGGAAACTGAATGATTAAGTAGTCAAAGATTTTGTTTTTCCAATTATAGTACCTTCAATTCATGATAGATGTAAACCAAAATCTAAATAATTGAATATTTACAGTGAAAGATAAAATGCTTACTTTTATTTTTATTTATTTACTTATTTACCTATTTACTTATTTATTTTGGCAGAGCTGGGTATTGAACTCAGGCCCTTGTGCTTGCCAGGGAAGCATTTATTCTACTGAGCCATCTCCCCGGCCCCAAGGTGTTTATTTTTAAAATGCCAACTAACTCACAAATCATTCTTAGTAGGCATTCATGCTACAATAGTTACTGAAATAGTTTCAGTTTTTCTTTTCAAAATATTAAGAGCGGCCTGGAATACTATTATTTTTCCTGAGGCCACTAACATCAAATATAACATTAAGGAGTTCCCATATGACTGAAAGGCTTCTGAATCATAAATTGAAATATGTCTGGTTTATTTCAGTTTAAGGATTAAGTTTTATCTGGAGTATTGAAAGACATCTATGCACTAGCTTTTTGCCTGCTATATAAACCGTTTGTGCAAATACATCAGAAAGATGATTTTTCTGTGTCCAGCAACTTCTGGTTTCTGTGCCATTGCGATCCACCGACTTGTGATTCCTGGAGGTTGGCAGTCAAGCCTCTCATCTTGGCGCACACCTGCTTACTAAAAAACATTGGAACTGAAATAGGAAAATAGGGGGCACATTTTAAAATTGTAAATGTCTCTTATGTGACAAAGATTCAGTGGTCCTACCAAATGAAAAAGAGTAAATTTCTTTTCAGTGGCTCTTTGTAGGTGGGACTATCCCATAGTTAACAAGTTCTTGTCCTGAAATAATCCAACAATCATTTATATTTTATAATTGGTTTAGTGATACACAACATTTTAACAGCAGATCTGTCTTATGAGTTGACCGCCTAAGGCAAATATTAAGATTAATCTTCATTCCCTGACTACCAGCTATAGGACTGCGAGGAGAACGAACCCACAAGAGCGTGTGTGAAAGGACTGGTTACGGATGATCCAGAATATTTTTAATCTCACAATAAGAATCAAAACAATTGATGATGCAAGTGCATCATGCTCAGCTAGAATTCTTATTGCAGAATACGTTCACAAACACAAATATGACTATATATCTATTTGACTGTTTCCAAGTGACAATTCCAAACTAAAGCACTTTCTCCTTCCTACTAGTTAGGAATTTTCATCTTTTCCTTAATTTAAATCCCAAATCCTAACCATCAGCCTTTAGCTGCTAGATATACTTAAACATTAGTTTTGCATTTTTTTTTCCGACAGCATTCAGCATCAGATGATGTTCAGTGAGTTAGGTGGCTTTTAGACACAGCTTGCACCTGTGGACTTCATTTTAAAGATAACCCAAAAGTGAAAATGTTCAGAAACCAAATGAATTGTATTGTTTTATACTCATACACATATAATTACTTTAATATTTTATGATTTTTACCATGTTTCAAATATTAGTTATAGAAAATTATTATGTTATGTATATTTATGATTAAAATGCTAAAACCTTAACAAGATTCTCTCTAGTTTTTTATAAGAAATCTCATAGGATTCAATAATCCTTCTCACATCTGTGTTGTAGTAAGGGTAGTTCTCAGGAGAGTAGTTATCGGTGGCTTGGCTGCCATTTAAATACTTACCATATATCTTAATTTTTATTTATTATAATTGGTATTAAATTTGGTTTTGTTCATTTTACCCTTTAGAACTTTAAACTTTTGAATAGGAATAAGCAAGAACCTAAGAATCATATTATCATATTCTACAAGAATTTTTATAAATTAATCCCTGTGTAATGTTTTTAACATACTTTTATTCTATTTTCTATCCTCTGGCCCATTCACCTACTTTCTTTTTTTTTTTTTTTTTTTTTTTGCGGTACCAGGGATTGAACTAGGGACCTTGAACTTGAAAGGCAAGCACTTAATTCTACTGAGCTGTCTCCTCAGCCCCTCACCTACTTTCTTTTCCTGAGACTCAACTCATCAGTGCTATTTGTAATGTATGTATCATTTATCCCATGCTCTATCCTCTTCTTTTCTCATATTATATTTATTATCATCCTTCAATATAATGCATGTCATCAATTTTTTTTTTTTTTTGGCAGAAGCAGGGATTGAACTCAGGCCCTTGCCCTTGCCCAGGAAGGGCTTATTCCACTGTACCACCTACCCAGCCCCTACCTCTTTGAGAGGTCATTTTGCATACTCTAATCTCTGTCTTTACATTATTAATCTACTAGTATTCTTTTAACAATTTATACAGTCTGTAATTATTTTCTTACTTCTTGTTTTCCATCTATTTTCTTGATTAGAAACTGAGTATCTAACAGCTCTTGTGCTATGACCCAGCAGGAATATGAAGGTTGAGAGCAGGGAGGACAGTCACGTATGTTTGGTACTTGTGGGTGATGAGGGCAGACTATGTGACAGTCAGGTGAACTGAGTGATAATCCAGCAGGATTCTAGTCACCGTCTTATCCTCTGTAGAGGGGAGAATTTCACCAATGTAGGGAAATATTAAGTTTCAAGCACTTAGATTTGAAACATTGAACACCTGCCAGTAAGACCTGAAATACTGACACCTCAGACTTACAGGAAAAATGCAGATTTTCTACCTGAAAGTTTTTGTTTTTTTTTTTTAATTCTAAGCCTTCCACACATAAAAGAATCCAGGAGACAAGAAGGTTGTCTAGCTTTATAATGGAATCACCAAACCCAAAACCAATGTGGCTTTTTTTAGGTGGACAGAAAAGCTGGTGGCATGTGTGCAGGAACTACTGAATGAACAGAATCCGTGGAAAGGTGAAATTACTACGGAGCAACCATCTTTTGGAATCATGTAGATGCAGTTTTAACTTCTAGCATTCAGAGCCTCAAATAGTTTTTCAACATTAAAGAATTCTTTATTTCCCTAAGCCGGGAGCCTTTTTCACCTCTCTTCACGTTCTCTCCAGGAACCAGGCATATGTTTAGTCAAGAAATGAACACTTTGCCTCAGTGGGTGGGCGGCATGCTTCAAACCCAAAACTCATGCTTTACAAGGATTGCATAAAAGCGAATTATCAGGGTAACAGAAACAGACTCAGGCAACGCCTTGCGCCAGACTCTCCAGATCTGGCCCCTGTGTGAGTATGTGAGGGTGGGAAGTGGGAATAACTGGTGTGAGAAGGATGTAAAGAAGGCCCGCGTGCTCATGCTCGCAGAAAGACAGGACGCGTTCGTGCTTCTCCCTCCCTTCTCAGCAGTCCTCACGCACCCTAAGGAGCCTGCCTCTCTGAGTTGAAGAAACACCGCTCCGGCTTTCCAGTCAGGGTACTGGCTTCACCTTAGGGCACGTATGCATTCTTCTGACGTCTTCCAGATAAAACTGCGAAGTGTAATTCTGCTCTAACTAAAAGTAGTGAAGGATTTTAAATATAATTTTTCTCTTGAAAATGCTCATGGGCCAGCTGAATAAATAGTTCAGGAAATTAAAGCGCCAGCAAGCAGGCTCAGGGACCAAGTGTTCGATCCCCAGGGCCTACTGTTCTGGCCCTGCCCTCAGGGGCTTACTGAAATGGCAATTGAGACTGGATGTTTTGTGGCGTGCTTGTAGTCCCAGCTCGTGGGAAGCTGAAGGATCACTACGAGTCCGATCTAGTAGTGAGACCCTGAACACCCTGTAAACCCTTTCTTAAAAAATACAAAAATGACATAACTTTATTTAGGTGGATCCTTTTTCATGTGTATTTAATGCAGGCTTTACTGGGTTTCACTACACAGTTCGGACTCATAGTGATCCGTTTAGTTTCCCAAACACTGGGATTCCAGGCGTGTGCTACAACACCCAGTCTCGATTGCCTTCTTGGTGTACCCTGAGGGCAAGCCTGCCACGGCATGCCAGGGATCAAACTCTGGTCCCCGCGACTGCAAGTAGGTGCTTTAATCTGCTGAGCTATCTGGCCAGCCCTTTAGGTGGATTCTGGATTTCTTTGGAAAACACTGTTCTTTCCTTGAGATATATGACACATTATATAGCAAAGTGACTGAGTCACATTATAATATTCCAGTAAAAACATTTGCCACCAACAATTCAAGCTTTTAATCCCATATATTTTCCATTACAAATGACCTCTCTTTATAGCATCTGCTGCTCTGTAGGTTACCAGTATCACCACTGGAGTCATGTTAGCTAGTAAATAAAAGTTCTCAATGCATAATTAGGCCCCTTTACCCCACCACCTTGACTCCTACACCAGCTCAGTAGGAAACAAAAAGCTTGAAAGTATTCTTACAGGTAAATGTTCTACCAGTGAGAAACATTATACCACAAACTATCCTGCACTACTGAAGGGAATTATGCATACCACATTTCCAGTGTCTTTTATTAAATTTCTGAAGATCAGATAAACAAATGGTTGGCCATGTACTTCCAAACCAGTCTCAGTAATTTCCTAAGAAGTGGGTTGGGGGGGTTGCTAAGCTACTTCTTCACATGTGATAAAAGGTTCCAAGAAGACCAGACACAGCGGAGTCACAGCAACCTGGAAGAAAATGTTCTCTCCTTGTGCTACCACTAGGCTTCTGTGTACCTACATCAGGCTGTTTCGCAGTAAACCTCAGCCCTTGCTAGGCTGCCACTCCCAATGTGTGCAGCTATTAGCATGCTTAAGCTCATGTTGCCCTTCTGCTCATTCAACCCATGCCCATTCTACTCACCTTACTTGAAAGCCAAGTTTAGTGAACTCCTGAGGACTCTCCTTGGACTCCCCTCTGCATTGCTCCTAGACGAATGGAACCCTAAGTTCACATTGCCTGTGGTCTTTTCCTGGACAAATGCTGTCTTACCTAACAATTATATACATAAAGAATACAGTAAACACAATGTGTCAACAAAGCAGCAAACCATGCCATAAATAAAATAAAATGAGTATTTTGAGGCAGGAAAAAATACAGGGATTTTTTTTCAGGGTAATGTGATTATTTTTGACCTATACATTGAAGGATTTGGCATTACAGTGGAAAAGCCAGCACAGCCCCAGGTGAGTTCCTGCACACGGCTCTGTCCAGTACCACCTGCAAGCTCAGCAGCCACAGTTGAAACCCAGCCTGACTTCTGTCACCAACTGCCCATAGCCAAGCCACACACCAAAATTGCCAGCTCAAAAGCAGTAAAGCTTCCTCAGTCTTCTGCCCACAGGGGAATCTTTTCTAGTTCTGTCCTGGAGAGCACTCATCTTTCCCCATGCTGCTGTCTCACAGATGTGTTTGCCCTGGCTTTTTCTACCTTATGCAAACAGACATACAGATTAACAGCCACTTGTAAGTACACAAAGGTGGTAAAGTGCACAAATGTTTAGAGCTTCACTGACAAATGCTTCTTTTTCACTGGAATTGGAAAACAACAAACTCTAGGTTAAATGCAGCCACCACTTACTTTTTTCTTTTCTTTTTTTTTTTTTTTTTTTTTTTTTTTTTTTTTTTTTTTTTTTTTTTTGTGGAACTGGGGATTGAATGCAGGCCCTTGTGCTTGCCAGGGAAGTACTTATTCCACTGAGCCATTTCCCCAGCCAGCCACCATTTACTTTGTAAAGGTGCATGGGAACCCAGGCACCCTGAGCTGCAAATAGCACTGTGGCACTTCCATCATCCAGCAGTAGAATTCAGTGTTCACAACAGAGCACAAGGCATGAAAAGCCTAATTACTTGACTCACCATAGAAAATGTTTAACAATTCCCACTTTAGAGAAGAAAGTAGAAAAAGAATGAATTAAGGGACAAATCATTTCAGAGTGGTCCTAAAAAACAACTGAATCCTGACCTTAACACAACAGCTGACTGAGATTGTAGAAAGGTCAAGACTATCTACAGATTTGAGTCACAAAAGTGTTGATTCTCTGACTTTCTGTTGAGAATCAGGAAGATTTTTCATGATGCTTTCCCAAAGAAATCAAGATGACTATCTAAAATAAATGATTGATGTTGAGTACATAACTTCAGACAAAATAAAGGAGTTAACATATTTATCTTTGTTCATTCTAACTTATATAATCACCTGAATTTAGCTATGTAGACATAGAGGAGAAGTTGTTTAGAATACTTGGGTGTTTAATTTGGGCTTCTGACTTATATCAAAAGAAAACAGGAAACTGTCAACACAAAGGAGGTATTTCACGAATACATTTAGCAACAGAAATCCAAAAGGTAAGATTGGGCCTTCACAGTTTTTTTTTTTTTTTTTTTTTTTTTTTTTTTTTTT
>PVKA01020935.1:0-15186 GCA_004027165.1 Ctenomys sociabilis | reverse complement strand
TTACTAACCCAACCATCAAGTACTTAAAAGAGAAAAGAGAGAGAGAGAGAGAGAGATTTGAAGTAGGCAACATCAGCAAGGTCTAGCACAGGTCTCAATTATAGGGAGAAAAATCATTCAGGGACAGAATTAAAACAGTAAGAAGTGAAGAAGAGAGAAACATCCAGACGAGTAACAAGCAAAAATATGGCAATCGTAACCGTAATCAAAGACTGGAAAATGCGAACTTCGTCTGAGGTTTAGGAAAGCTGCAGGTCTGTTCTCCACTCAGGTAGTGGGACCGGTGGGGAATCTCTGTGGTCTGAACAATAATTCCAGTCACTCCCACTTGCCTGTGCTGTCACCTCAAGGACATGCATCGTCCCTTTCCTCCATCCTCTCCTCCCCACTTGTGTTCTCCAGGATCTCTGGGTACTGTTTGCAAGTTAATTTCTCCTCTACTTTTCTTGTTCACCAGGAAATTAATTGGCATATGGCTCCCAGAATTTCAATTACAAGCTAGAAGAGTTCCCCATTCCTCGATGTGGAAACATTATTTAATGTCTTGAGGGGATTGCAAAATCTCTTTTTTTTCCCAGTAGAGCTTCCTCCCATCCTGCTCTGTCTTGAGAAACGTTCCAGAAGCTTCTCCGACCTGTCACTTTCAGGTGCAGGCATCAGCAGCACACCATCAACGTGAGTCCTTGGGAAAGGTTTTCTCAGGGTCTAAATTGTTCTATTCTGTTAGCAATCTCATCCTGACATGTGGGTAAAGTTATTCTAATCTAAGAAAATAGTACTAAATTATAAATGTGCTGTGATTGAGCTTTCCCTAGGAAACTCCATAAGAGATGAATCCATCTACATTACCCGCACTCTAATTGGCTCCAGGCAATGTAAGGTTACAGCTTTTGGCCCCATAGGTCATGCAGTAGGTTGGGTGGGCATGTGTGTGTGTGTGCATGCCTTTAAAAAGAGCTGGAGAAAAAAATCTCCATTAAGTTTGGGAAACATTCATTCCAACTTAGATACACTGGTTTGAAATTATGGCATAGTTTGTGAAAGGGAGAGTGCTTAATTGTATTTGTCTGAAATATTTTCAATGTGTCAGCAAAGAACGAAAGATCATAAAAGCTTCAAATTTGTCTGGAAGAAGAACTCAGTTGCAGGTAGTGGAAACAGAGAACTTTATATATAAATGTGAAATAAAATAAAAATTACAGTGCCAGAAGTATAGGCAGCAACAATCACTCATTATAAAAATCAAGTTAGTATTTCAACATTCTTCATACACATAGGATGGATATGCTATCCATAAACATCTATATTTTCCCTTATTAATTTAATTCAACCATGCCTGACTCAGCACTTATTTACACCACCCATTCTGTGTCTTTCTCTAGGAAGCAAGTTAGCTTTAACTCAACACTGACTGGGAAACCTTTTAAAACATATACAGTTAATATAGGAACACTTGACATGGTTAATCTGTGAAGCCAACAGTGAGTGATTGGACATCTGTGTAACTGAAGCTGAAATAACTCTACTAGTAAGTCAATGCTTTAATACTTTTGTAATCATTTTCATTCAAACATCCAATTTAAGCAACCCCCAAGCAGTGATTGAAATATCCTGATGGCGGCATGGAAACACTCTCAAATAATGTATGTCTGCAGACACTAACTGGGCAGCTTATTACCAAGGCATTTGAATCTAGAGGAGGCTTTCTTTCTTCCTAATC
This sequence comes from Ctenomys sociabilis, assembly GCA_004027165.1. Classification (NCBI taxonomy): domain Eukaryota; kingdom Metazoa; phylum Chordata; class Mammalia; order Rodentia; family Ctenomyidae; genus Ctenomys; species Ctenomys sociabilis. Next base: position 13,466 of record PVKA01020935.1, on the reverse strand, counting down.
CATCTGCACATTTTTGGCCTTTGATGAATCTTGTCAGACTTTTATATGTGTGTCTCTTTTCTACACAGACCCTTACTATCATTATTCACTTTCACAAATTGAGAAAGAAAATTAAATGTGAATGAATGAAATCCAAATTAGTGACTAATTGACTTGACTTTGGACTTCGGTAGAATTATTTAGTTATCATTGTGTTAGCTTTCTGTATGAAATAAAATCTCTTCTAAGGCAGTAGTAAAGTATTGTTACCAAAATAGCTGATCATTTATTGACTATCTCTTATATATTGGCCACTCTTTTGTACTTTTTATACATTAGGTTTTATGCACATTGTCTTGTTTATTCTGCAATTGTAAATCAGAATCTCAAGATAAGCAAACTGATGACTCAGAGAAAATTAAGCAATTTGACTGCTGTTACTAATTAGAAGATTGCAAGTAATGTCTATTTCAAATTTTATGCCTTCCATGCCTATAGCTTTACCTCTATTTTTGATACAGTTTTTCTTGTTTTTACCAGATTGGCATTCTTAATAACCTCCTGACACCAGGAGAACAATATGAGACACCACAACTGCCAGTTCACTTGCATCTCCCTGCTTCCTTCTTTGCCAGATGCCCCTTTCTTACACAAGTGACCCTTGCTTCCGTCTTGCTTTGCTTCTCCTTCCCGTCTCCCTGCTCCTGGGGCTTTGCTCAGCCTGATTACACTATGTCTTACTTAAGCTTCACAAGATTGATGTTTGGGATGGCGCTTGGTGCCAGCAGAAGCTGAATTCCATAGGAAGAGCTTTGCACCATAGCAAGAAAGCAAAGTTTGGGCTCCACTCAAAATACTCACTGATGTGATTCAAATTTAGACATTGTTTTAAAAACCGCTTGGATTTCTGTGATTTTTAGTTTTCATTAACTAATTATATCATCCTCATTTTTTGTCTCTTTCAGAGTAAAATCAGTTAGAAGCCAGTGACTATACCTAACCAGCTAATTCAACCTACTAGGGCCCTGTCCTAATAAGAGCTCAATGCATTTTGCACTCAGATGCTCCCTGGCAAAGAACTCTTTCTTGGCCTCAATGACGATCTTAGGAATGTTAACGGTGAAATAATAGCAGCAAAGATTCAGAATGGTATTGCTGTGCGCAGTGTATTTGATTAGCCTCCTGTTGCTTCCATTGAGGACAGCGCCCCCTGTGGCAGCCTCCCACTCCTGCATAACTGTTTGTATTACAATCTAGGAACTGCTGGGGAACTGCGTTCTCTAAAATGCCTTTCCCTGTGGCTTAAAGTAAAGATTTTTTTTTAAATAAATAAATACAGTTTATGTTGGGCATCCACCACTTGAAGGGCTAATGATTATTGACTAGCCTGCAGCAGGCATCAGGGAGTCTTGCCTCAGGCCCTTCCAACTAGCCCCCAAACATGCGGAATGTTAACACATGTTTCTGGATTCTGGCTGGGATTGGACGCAAACAAGGCAGTCAGAATGGACCATTTAGTGTACAAGTCAAGATGACAGATCTCTGCTTACTACAAGGAACAGGAAAATTTGTATCTTATTGAAAACGGCAGAAGAGCCCCGGGTGCTTTCACTTTGTGATTCTCCAGGAAAAAAGTGGGTTGTGTCAATATAAGTCTATGTCACCAGCTCACAGCTGCCACACTGAATTGACCCTGTTCACAGCAGACATAAAGGCCTTCCATTTCCAAATTCTCTCTAATGCTCATCTGTGAATGGAAGCAGAATGTGGAAGGAAGCCAACAAGTCCTCTTAGCTGTAGGAGGAGACGGAAGGCAGAACTGCCTTGACGCAGCCCAACAATCTGGGGTGTGATTTCCACCATCGGGCGGACGGGCCTGGAGCGTTGCATCCACTGGGCGTCCTTGCGTGAGGGTGTGCTTTGACAACACGAGCGTCTGCTTGGCAAATCTCGAGCCAAAAATTCTTTATCACTCTCTAGATTCTTCTAAATAACACAAGAGTAGATTAAATAGCCCAGCCATATATTTCAAATGCTGATGTCTAAAATAGCCTTTCTCAATATATGTAGGGGTGTTAATAGGAATTCCTTGGCCTAAAAAAAAAGGCTTGTGTAATCAATATCATGCTTGGAAAGGCAGGGACCAAACAGTTTATTTTAGCATATTTCAGTGATATTTTTGAGCCAAAAACTATAAATATCTAAGAAAGATACAGAAATGTCATAATTTATTTCAGTGTAAAGCCTTTTTATGAGGAATATAAAGTGTTCTATGAAACACACTTTAGGAATACTGAACTATAAGAAGAAGCATCATTAAGTGCTGTCATCTATCATAAAATGATACTACTAAAATTAAAACGTAGCTCTCTCCCCAATATCTTGTTAAAATGTTCATTTCAGCTAATATGAATGGTATACCAGTTATATGGGGCATTATGCCAAAAACCATGGCACAGATGTGAAGACAGAAAATAACATGACATGCATCCTAATGATCTGAGCATGCTATGGAAATATGAACATTTTTGGAGGAGTATGAATATTCTTCAAATTATGCATACAGCTTTTCCCCTCTTTTTGTTAAATTTCAGAATATAAGCACACAAAAGTTTAAATGGAAAATAGAATCCCTCTAAACTGGAAAGGACCCTTTTTTCATTGTCCTCTTTGCAGACAAGATGTTCAAATCATACCAAATGTCTGTTGCATCTAAAACTATTTAGACTTGTCTTTTCCCCATGCCATTTAGAATTCATTCATTCATTCATTCATTCATTCATTCATTCTCTCTCTCTCTCTCCATATATATATATATATATATATATATGTTATAACTTTTTGTACATAATTTTATGTGCACTTAAATAAGGATTTTTTGTTTATTTCTCTTGAGCTATGGCCCTAATAAATTCATTAAAATTACAAACTATATTTAGTTATTCCTAAACTTCCTATTAACACCCTACATATATTGAGAAAGGCTATTTTAGACATCTGCATAAATTTAGCCTATATTTAGTTTGGTAAAGAAGAAGAAAAAGGTTACCTCTCCAAAACTGAACTCTGCACACTTTAAATGCTTCAGATTATTGCCACATTTTACTGAAGTGCACATAAAATTACCTACAAAATAGTGCTTCAGTCCATTCATGGAGCCCACTCCCATCTGCACACCCCAAGAAGACACAGAGTGTCAGAGCTGCAGGGCCCAGTCCCACCTGCACAAGGGCTGTGACTTAGGTAGAAGCATCTTAAGGCTTCATGTGGCTTCAGTGTTGAGAGGTAACAGTGAAAGGAGACAAAAGTAACTCCTAGGTGAAGTAACAAATGAGAAAAATTTGAAATAGGGAAGAAGTCGGAAATGATTACTTACAAATAGAGTAAGTATAACTTATGAGTGTGGCTAGCATGGTAGCTTAAAATTTGGAATTTTCATAAAGTAATGTTTTACCTCTATTATTTGTTATTGCTCTGGTCAAGTTGCTATAATTAACTGGATTATGACATTATATCCACATTTATCGCATATTTATTGGCTGTAAAAAATGGACAGTAAAAAACTTTGTAATTTTAATGCATTTATTAGGGTCATAGCTCAAGAGAAATAAACCAAAAATTCCTTCATTTTATTAATAATTTAGTAGTTACTTATAAGCCCGTGGCATTCCAGGCACTGATATATGTATTGTGGGCTCTCATAGAAATATGAGATGTGCCTTGTGTTCAGATTATTCACAGGTGCATGTGTGAAGCTGAAAGTAGATGAAATCCACGTAGAGCTCCCAACATGCAACTGTGAAGGGGTTAAAATTTATAAGTTCTCTATGGAAGTATAATGATCATCTTCACTATTTGAGGTCTCCATAAATAATTAACGTTTTCATACCTATGAATATAAGATGTGTTTGGTTAGGCATATAATACAATTAAAATTGTTTCCACCCTGAAGGGGATAACAACTTAGCTGAAGAAATACACTGAGTACTGATATAATAATGTTATATTATTCAATGTGGTATTTTATAGTACATTATTTAATATGTAAATGATATAAGCAAATGTTCAGAGCAAGAAATGAACTCTAGCCTATGGAATATGGAACAGCTTTACCAATTTGTGGATTTTCTTAAGTGAAAGAGAATTTCACCAAACGGGCGTGGATGGGCCAGTGCATGCCGGAGAGTGCAGGGGCCTCGTGAACACAGCCAGGCCCAGGGAACATGCATCTTCATGGCTGGTGGTGTGCTCAGGGACTAGGAAAGGGTGAAGAGCAGAACCTAGACTTCTGCTTTCTTTCCCCTCCTCCTCCTATCCTTCTTTCCTTCCTCTCTCTGTCCTTTCACACAAGTATGTCAGAGCAGTGTGAGGAGTACAGAGAGGATGTTACTGTGCAATCCAATTGTCTTTTAGGAGGAGCACTGTTATTCTTTATTACACAGGTTGGTGACTCTGACTGAAAGTTAGGTGCAAGATGCAGGATGTCCACAGGTCTAACAGTTAAGAACTACACAGAGGTCCTGAGAAACAGAGCCAAAATGACATGGAAGCTGGGGGTATGGCACTTTAAATTGGTCAAAGACATGTAGAGAAAGACTCAAAGGAACTGAGGAATGATCAGTGAAAACATAAGAATACTTTAACAGGATGGAAAGAAAGAACCAATTATAAAGGTGATTGTGAGTGACTGATGAGAGAAAATTAATCTAGGATTTGAAGCACAAGAATGACTAGCATATTAAGAATCCTCTGTGTGCTATTGGACAGAAGTATAGAATTATAGAGCAAATGATCGTATTCTAGGATACTAAATGCATAGTTTAAATAAGTGATACTAATCTAAAACTAACATATTACTCAGGAAACCATTTTTAAATAGGAGTAGTGAAGTCCCCATGCAGCAATAAGTCACCAGTGAATGTTAAATTATTCAAATACTAAAGTCAACTCCCTAAATTCTTTTTGAATAAATTATCAAGCTTAAACACGTAGTTTATATAGAAAGTAGTAGTTTTACAAATATTTGATGTATACATTTTTCGTGTCTGGCATTGGGATTTATAAAGTAAAATAAAACATCTGAGAATTTTGGGTCAGGAGGTAAATGTGTATGTAACTTACAGAGAAAATTACAATGTAATATAATACTTCAAAGCCAAAGTCTTACACATAATGCCAAGGGAAGTTAAAAATGTAGTAACTTCTGCAGAAGAGATAGTGTCATAGAAAAGCTGAATTGTGCATCTGCTACGAAGGACGTGAAGTTGTAGAAAGAAAGAAAGGCATTTCAGAGGAGGGAACAGCATATGTGGGAAGTATTGAAAATTTCTACACTGCAATTAATTCTTTTATATGCATGAAGCACAACGAAATAGGTAGTTCTATATAAACAGATGGAGGCTGTGGAGATAGCTCAGCAGTCTCAGTGCCTACCTGGCAAGTGTAAGGACCCGAGTTCCAGCTTTAGTACTACATGCCATGCTGGGGGAGGCCGAGACTGGAAGAACACTGCAAGCCTGAATTGCACAGTGAGACCCTGAAATAAATAAATAAATAAATAAATAAATAGATAGATAGATAGGTAGATAGATAGATAGATAATGAATATTAAAAAGATGGAAAATTGAATTTTATATTAGGTGTGCATACATGGTGGGCACAATATTAATACGGTCCGGATTCTAAATCTGTTACAACTAGACAGACTTATCCTTCAGTATTGAAACAACTAAATTTATTTACTGTTATTGTCTTAACCGGCTCATCTCTATGAGACCAGATTAACTTTCAGTTAAAAGGAAAAATTTTAAAGTGTATGTTCAATGAAGACTAAAATATTATATGAATTTTTGCTTATAACTTGCTGAGAGTTTTTCTGTTTGTAATCATTTTCCATTTCTCTAGCTATACTCTGATTTACAAATACACGTTTGTATTTTTAACTATTGTAATCATAGCATTAACATTAAAAAATAGCACTTTAAGCACTTCTATTGATATACATGTCATGTTTATTCCAAAGAAATAAACTACTGATGCATGTAAAACCCATATAAAACTAAAATTTTTGCCTATAACAAGTTTTCCTGAAACTGTTTGGCCAGTGTTAATTAAAATATGGATTTTAGTAATTTACTAGCATTATAGTATTTTCTACTATTAGCTTTAAAAACCAGAAATCAGTACAAATGCTGTCAGAGACTTTAAATTACTCTGAAACAAAAATAAGCATTCCCAGAAACACAAAATGATAATTGCAAAAGAACACCACATACCCCACCAGCCCCACCCTCTGGGCATGCCGAGAGGACCTTTGAGACTGTGTGTGGTGGCACGTGACTGAATTTCCAGCCCTTCAGAGGCTGCAAGAAGGGGGATCAATAGCAGTCCAATCTATGTGGTGAGACCCTGCAGACCCTGTACTAAACGCATTAAAAAAAGAAAAAGGAAATGATGTTTTCAACCAAACTTACTAGGATCCTGGCAATAATGTTTTCTGTTAAGTGATAGTTTTAGAAACAAAATTATTCTAAAGGCCAAAGGAAAATAGAATAGCAAGCTGCTTTTGAGACAAAGCGGTACATGTCTCAATATCAAAGAAATGATGCCAGCAAGTAGTGAGCTTAATTAAAAAGCAGGAGTTTGCAATATGGGGAGGATAAGGATGGGAGTCTGTGCATGTAAGGAACATTCACGTGGAATGGAAAGTGGAATGAACTAGACAAGAGAGCACAGTGAGGAGCCACGTGACGTCATTCCACCTCATCCAAGCTAGTCTAGCGCTGTCCTTGACACTTTTTCTTTTACTGGTACATCTTCAGTCTTTACAGATATGAAGCCACCGCCTTTACCACTTCATTGTGACTACCTTTAGGAGGATGTGGTGATGTTAAAAATCCCTAGATGTATGCTAGGAGATCTATATATCTTTATAAACAAACTATTAGAACATGGCACAAGAGTGGAGTTTGAACTGGGCCGGAGTTTCCTTTTAGAAAAGGTGGTGAGGGTAAGATTTCAGCATAATAGTAGGAGGACCTTGGCAGATGCAATAAGATGTAATTGGATAGTCAGTAACGAAAATCACAAACAGTAACTTAGTGTCTCCAGAAATTGTTCTAAGGATATAGAGCCCAGTGAAAAGTACTTATTCCACTTTATTTCCAAAAAATAAAGCTGGTGGAATTTGTGTCATTACTTTCCTCAAAATCACACCCTTATTTTCAAGTTCTATGTGACAAAAACAGTATTCTATCATCTCAAACTCTTAGGTTGTAACTGTGGCTTTGCTTTGGAAGAAGCATTATATCAATGGGTTACATGTCCTTCCCCAGCAACATCATACTTCTGATTCTGTTCCAGGCAGATACAATTGACAGAATGGGGTTTTCTTCTCCAACACGGCTCCCACCTATAGAGCAGAAGCCCAACCTTATGAACATCAAGCCAAGAACACAGTTCCCCATTGCCTCTCTACAGATAGTTCAGAGGTTTCAGAATCCACATGAGCAGGCATAAACCAGGGAGCTCAAGGCCTGCCACCACTGCTGAGCCTTCAATGCAAGGACCAAGAATGTGTTTCCGGGTAAAATGTTTTGCTCTTCCTTTCCAGGCCTTTGTTGCAGTAGCACAGAGATAATGACAAAAGGGATACTGGGGAGGGAGAACAGAGCCACTGTTCTCCCTAAGGGAAATGATTTTATTTAAACAGACCCTAGAGAAGTGCATGCCTAAGGGCATTGTCAAAAGCAATGAAGGTCTTGATAGTAAGTGATAAAGAGAAGACTTGTCGTAGGTCCATGGCACTCATAGGAACAAGACTAACAGTTGACCAGATAGAATTTTAATAAAGAGACTCCCATGAAGGAGATAGTTGAAATGAGTGCTTCTCAGATAAAAGCAAAAGCCTAAGCTTCGGAGGGTGGTGAATTACAGTTGGAGTTTCTATAGCATAGTATTCAAAATTTCCTGTTTTCAACTGAAAAGTGTGAGATATAGAGAGATAGGAAAGAGGGTCCACTGAGAGGGAAAAATAGGTAGTACAATCATCTGTAGGGAATTTAGCTTTTAACCTTAATAGAAAAACACTTCGTGGTAGCTAAAAAAGTTATAGTCCAAAACTAAAGGAAAAATTTCCAAGAGTTAGCAGAATGGAAGTTGATAACGACGAAGCTACCAGCCATGTGCATAAGAGTACCAATAAAATCTATGAATTTATTCAATTATTACATGCTTATAATTATAATAACACATCTTCACAAAACATAAAAGTAATATTTCATCAAATAAATACCATTAATAAGAAAGAATAACATTAAAAATGGAAATCATAAACTAAAAAAGGTTCAAGAACTGAAATAAAATCCTGAAAGAACATAAAAATAAATTTGACATTGCAAAGGCTAGAATAGTGAATTTGAGCATAAGTTAGTAAAGATCACAATGTGAGGAACAAGTGAAAAACACAATTAGGAAAAGTTGTCTAGAACAGAATCTCGGAGAAATGTCAGAAACAATAAATTAGCATGTGCACAGGACACCACCGAGGTCTGGGAAGAGATAGAAAGAAGTAGATTAAAAAAGAATCAAGAACATAGAGACAAAAGTGTACCAAAATTGATTAAAATAAACATTAGCCAGGATACCCCAAAGCCTCACCAAACACCAGTAAAAATTACATAAACTCGTCCACACATATCAAGACTCTACATAGTTAAAATGTTGAAAGAGAATGAAAGCTTTTAAAGTACTATAGGAAAAATGACACTGCAAATAAAAGAATCCTAAGTGTATAACAACAGGCTAAAAGAGCAGTGCAACCTAACTGAAAAGTCAACAAACGAAATAATAGTGAAAGCAAAATGGCAGTGGTGAATCCAGCTATATAAGGAATAATATTAACTGTGAATAGATTAAAAATCTCACTAAAAGGTAGAGGTTCACCAACCCAGAATTTGTCTAAGCCTTGTTTTTAGAATTTTTTTTTATGGAGGTCATATCCAGGAGGCATGCCTGCTAATTAACCCAACTCCTACCTCCTCTTACCTTCTGAGTGGAGGAGAAGGTAGTGATAGAACTTGCAAACTTCTAATGATGGCTTGTTCTTTCTTATGATCAGCAGTCATCTAGGATCCTTCAAAGAGTTGCTAACTCAGAGCAAAAATGCATGCCAGAAAATCCAAAGGATTGTAAACATTCTATTGCAGATACTCTTATCAGTTAAGGAAACACTAAGGCATTGAAATCTCTGGTTCAGAAAGTGGAGTCCCAGGTAAAATAGCTGAACAAAATGTGATCTTAGCAGTCCTATTTATAAGGGTTTTAAGAGTTTTGTTAGAAACCAAGAGCAGAGGTATATGCATATATATGGGTACTTTTTTTCCCCTTGTTTCGAAACTTTGTAATTCAAAGAGCAAAAACACCCAAAATATTTGAAAAGTAAATATTATATACATTCATGTTGAAATTAATTTGCTTATACTATCTTATTGAATGCTTATTCTCCTGGAAGTAATATGAAGTTATTTTAGTTGAGAAAAGCTAAAGGATTATATGCTTAGTTGCTTGGCTAGTTTAAGATTAGATAATCCGAGTCAAGTACACAGAGCATTTACCATGTCCTGGCACTGTGTTAAACTATTCACCCACTAAGATTACTGAAGTGATATGCTTACTGACTTCATCAGACAAGAAATATTATAATCTTGATTTTAAAAATAAATGCACTAAGACACAAAGACTTCAAGGAACTAATCCAATTGGAAATGTAGCACAGATTGAAATATGAATATGACTTTTTCTTTAATTTGAAATTAGATCATTTAGCTTAACATATTAACAGGCTTTTGGAATAAACTGGAGGCCCAGAAGTGAGGTAGAAAGAGCAAATCATGGACTAGGGTCTCATTTCTGAAGTTATTTTTCTTACACATCTTTCTGTTGAGTAAATCTAGTGCCTCTTTTAATAGGCTAAGCTGAAATGAGCAAATGCTATGAAATGGCTTTGAATGTAATAAGCTTCTATAAAAAGTAAGTCTTTATGAATATCAGCTATGTTAGAATTTATAAATCCATAAAGTTTCCTGACCCTCTTTGCTCATTAAGGGAGCAGCACGGATTCAGATCAATAATTTACAGTGCAGTTGGGCAGTGTAGGGAGTTCTGGATGAGGAGCCTGTCAGGGTCAGAAAACTGAGATCAATGAAAAGCCACCAGTGTGCACTGTGACCACAGGCAGGCCTCCTGTTGCCTGCATTGGCAAATGTATGAGCATATTACTGATCTATTTGATAGAGCTTTTATTAAGAAACACTGATAAAAAGTAATTGTAAAGCACTCTGAAAGCAGTATCATAGTTCATGAATTTTACCACTCCATTTCTATACACAGAACTTTTGAAATTAGAGCATTTGAACTTGAAAAGTTTGGAAATTGATTATATAGATTGAGAGAAGCTGTGGACTAAGTTTCAGAGCTTTGCACTAATTTTTAAAGCTGTATGTTTACCTTTGCAATGATTGGGTCACTGGCTCATCGGTTAACTTTGATTAGGCATCAACTGCACTTTCCAATAAACTGATAGAAATTAGTAGTACAATTTTGTTAGCTAGTGTGTGTGTGTACGTTGTGTGTATGTGTGCAAACGTTCATGCCTATATCTGTTAATCTGTGCAATTACTTTGAAGACAATAGGGTGTAATACAACAACCATTGTTAATTTCCAGTCATCTTGTTTTGAAGTTTTGTATCATTTTTGTTGCCTTATGATTTTTTTTAAAAGAATAAATATTTTCATCTCATTGAATCTCTCAGAAGTATCTGTCCTATACCCTATCTCATCGAATATTTCACAGAATTGAAAACACTGAAGTCATACTATGTAATGATTTAGATGTACACAGTAGAGCAAAACAGACAAGTAAGCTTGTAAGAATATAATTATGAATGAAAATATTGGCTGGTAGAATTTTAAATATAGTGCACAAGAAGTAACTTGTAGTTTGAAATGAAGTTTTCTTTTAATTCTTCGCAATCCAGATGAATAACACTGCCACAGATTTTCTACAGTTGTGGCGTCTGTGACAGTTGCAACTCTGGATTCCAAGCATAACTTTTTCATTATATTTGATCCCTAGAGCAAACTGGAACACAGAGCTAGTGTTATTTTTATTTGAAAAACACTACAGTTTTTCACCTAAAGTTTTCCAGCATAGGTCTCCTCTAAAGGATCACAGGATTCAGATTTGAAGATAGAACCATGTCACCATTGTTTGCTAATATGTACATTTTAGCTGTTAACAGACCTCTATGGTGCTGAGATGGATTCTGTTTTATCCTACATTCCTGATTCTTAAAGCACAGCCTTTGGGACAGCAGCAGCAGCAGCAGCATTAATCTGCAACTTATTAATGCCGATTTGCAGGCCCCAACCAAGACTTACTAAGTGAGAAATAGCTTTAGTAAGCCCTGAAGATCATAGTGATACAAATGAGTAACTGAAAACCACTGGCAGGGAGCAACCGAAGCTCCCATTTTTGATTCATTCAACAGGCATGTGAAGCAGAAGCACTTACCAGCCACTAGGCACTGAATGGTGTGCAGAGCGTGATTTTGACTTTGCCATCGAACCTCATGTGTTCATTGGACTGCCAGGAAAGAAAACAAGATCTTTTAAACTTTTTTTTTTTTTTTAGTGTATTTGTTACAGGGTCTACTACGCAGCTCAGACTCTGGGTGACTCTCCTATCTCAACCTCCCCAGCACTGGGATTACAGGCCTGTGCCACCACACCCAGACTCAGTCGCTGGCTCAGCATGCCCTGGGGCAGGGTTGGTGCAGTACGTGGTGCTGGGGATCGAACCTGGATCCCTGTGCTTCCTTGCCTAAGCATGCACTTAGTCTGCTGAACTATCTTGCTAGCTCAAAAAATGAGATTTTTAGGTGTCTAAGGAATTGTGTTGGTAATCTCATTGGAACAGTTAGACTATGTGTGCTGCTATACTTTAGTTAGACATCATGGAGTCAGAGCAAGGTACAGTTAAAATATAGGTTGCAATTTTATCTGAAGTTAGAGATTCCACAAGGTTCTGCGAACCTGTATACATATATTTTCCATGTTCTTCATTTGCATGCTCTGATGCCACTTTTTTATGCCACACACTAAATAGCATAATTATAAATAATGCAGGAGGCATTTCATGAAGACTATTCAACTTTTTCCTTTTTCTTTTTTCTGAGCAGATTTTCTTATATTTCAATTTATTACCACCAAGTGGTTCTCATCAGATAAAAAGAAGCTTTCATAAGGAAAAAGTATGTGTTGTTCTAATATTAATGCCTGTAACTAGGATTCTGTGCTAGTGAACTGGAATAGCCCTTTGGACTAATATATATTAGGTAGCTTACCTCATAGCAATAATACAAAAACAAAGTAATTCTCCCGAATCATGACAGTACTGTACACACGCACTGTTCACCCTGAGTTAAATTCATGCTTGAGGTTAAAATAGACTCAGTGTCTTTTGCTGCTCTGTTCCTGTCCTAACAAAAGTCTACATTGCTGTGCTACTAAGTGGGAAAGCCAAACCACTGGGCTTTCTAGAGCTCTGCTCAGAGAACAGTCCTCTGCTCTGCCTGCTGTTTCCCACCACCTATGTGCGTGTGGGGCCGGGGCTGAGCTCTTACTTGTGCTGGAGAGGGAACGTGTGCTTTTCAAAATTCCAACTCATACATTTTTATCTTAGCTTCAACACAGTTCTTCTGAGATCGTGAATGGGTTTTAAATCTGCAACTATGTCTGCCTTCTATGGGACTTCTAGGAAAAATGGATTTGGATGTCTTTTTGCAGCAATATTTCCTTGTCAAAAACTGGTTTTCTTCTTCTGGCTATTTGGCTTTAAGATTATGGCACTGTGGAGGATTTATATACAGAAATTAGTGTATGTATCACTAAAATATCTTCAATACTTTACATTTAATGTGAACATTTTTTTCTCTCTGAAGAGAACATTGGTAGCTTTAATTAAATCCCCAAAGTGTCTTTGCTTTAAAATATTTAAGAAGAATTGCGTACAGTTAAGATGTTAAAATATTATCTACATATACCTTAGTAGAAATTAATTCAGGGAAATTTTGACAGTGACTTTTACAGAGGAAAATAGCAATCTTAGAATCTTAATTCACAACATAAGTGACCTGAAAAATACATTGAAGAAAAATATTTGTAGTCTAGTTTCTCAATTTCAAATATGAATAGAAGAGAAGCAGCACTGCCACACTGCGTCTCATATACTTACCACTTTCAGCCTAAAACACTGAAAAGATTCTCCAGTCTCTGCCTTGCTCCTGCAGAATAAGAATGTGACTTCTTTTGTGTTGTGTTGCTCAGCCCAAAATGCTACAGTGGCATGCTCAGTAAAGTGCTCTTTGTACAGCTTAAATATTCTTTTCTCTCTCTCTCTCTCTCTCTCTCTCTCTCTCTCTCTCTC
>PVKA01020934.1:0-39496 GCA_004027165.1 Ctenomys sociabilis | reverse complement strand
TTTCTGCTATTATTTCTTGCCATATTCTTTTTATGTCATTTGTATTGACTCCTTCATTCTCGTTGATACCAATTATTCTCACATTGTTCATTCTGGCATCATCCTGCAGGTGATGGATTATTTTTTCCTGCATTCTTGTTGTTTTTAAGAGATACTTTCTCACCTTTTCACTAGCTGCTCCGGCATCTTCAAGATCTGAAACTCTGTCTTCGCTTTCACTCAGACGGTTTTGTAGACTCGTGATTGCTATTTTCAGTTCTTCTATATCTCTTTGACTGTGTTTCATGTGTTCTATTTCTTTTCTGTATTGCTCATTCAAGGAATCCATCATATTTCTGATCTCCTCATGTCTTCTTTAAAGGTACTTATTAATTCTTTTTCTGCTGTGTTTCTTCTAAGTTGGATTTCCTCTGTATATTTCTGGACTTGTTTCGGTATTTCAGATCGTATGACTTCAAAAAGTTCTTTTTTGATTTCAGAACTTATTTCTGCTTTGAGTTCCTCATGATCTTTCTGTTGTTGTTTCTTTGCTTCAGATGCTGTTAATTCTTATATATCAGTTGGAATAGTGCTCTCTGCACTTTTTCTGGGTGAGCATCGTTTTTCCACCCAATGTTTCTGGAATTCATTCTTTATTTCAGATTCTATGTATTCAAATATTTCTTTTTTAAATGGGGGAATTACTTCTCGTTTTATTTCCTCTATAGCTTTCTGCTGTTGTTCCTTTGCTGCTGTATCTGTTACTTCATTCGTTGCAGCTGAGCTAGTGTCCTCTGCCTTTCCTGATAGACTCGAAGTCTGGGATTGCATTTTTCCCCTTCTCTTTGTCATTTTGTATAGCACTGATCTTTGACCTTTGGTGTAGAGCTTTGGTGCAGCTATAACCTTAGCTTGTTATGAGATTCGGGTGCCAGTCTACTAAGTTTGAAATTTTCCAGGTATGCCTATCCTGGGTCTAGCTGTTGTGTTCAGTTCCTTTTTTGCTGCAGCTCCTTTGGTTCCGCTATGTTGGTTCCTGGGGTCAGCCCTCCTGTGTCAGGCAGGGCGTTCCCCAGGTGGGTGGGCCTGGGCTTTGGTGGGTTTTCTGGGCTCACAAAAGGATAGTGGATCTTATTCACTGAGTAGGCTGTACTGAGCCAGCCAGCTTGTGCTGTGTCCGGGTCTACAGGCCGTAACCCAAAGAGGCTGGGAAAGGTCCCTCTGGTGCAGTGGGCTTGGAGCCCTCACTCATAGGCCAGGCTGTGCTGGGTTTCATTCTATAGCATGGGACCATGGATTGCTGAGAAATGTCCCTCCGGTGTGGCAGGCTAGGAGTTCTCACTCCAGGCCAACCTGCACTGAGTCTGGGGCTGTGGGGTGGGACCAGTACTCACCTGGAAGTGTTTCTCTGGCACAGTGTGCCTGGAGCTGTCATCCGGCCACGGGAGGTGACAGGCAGCTTAATCCCTGCGAAATGTATCTCAGGCACGACGGGCCTGAGGTTCTACACTCACTGACCTTTGATGCCCAGAGAATCGGGGAAATTCCCACACAATCAGTGGGCTTTAGATCAGGGGATCCGGGGAGGTGGTGGTAAGTGGCTCCTGAGGTTTCAGGCCAGTCACTGGCTTGGAGGGGTTGGGGACAGGGATCCGAGAAGCGCGTGTGGGAAGAAGCCAAAGGCTCTCCCTCAGAATCACCACACTCTCACTGATCTGGGAAGCCTGGTGAGTCCTGTAAATTCGCTCTCACTGGGAGAGCTTGGCGCGGGATCCAGGAGGCCACTGGAGTCAGCCACTGTCTCTGGGCGGTCTCAGTGGCTGGGCGGGGGCGGGCGGGATGGAGCAGGATGGCGGGTCCAGTACTTCTAATCTTTGAAATCGAAAAATTATAAGAGATAGCTGCATGTTCCAGGTAAGAATTCTTTTTGCATTTGTAAATATCTATACATACCTTAATGGAAAGATAAAAGAAACAGTATAATAATAAGCTAATTGGATAACAATTAGTTCTTCTCATTTCCGTACTGCCTTTATTATTAGAGCCCTCTCATTGCTTTCCATTCAATAAATAATAAGAATAAAGGAAAAGGAATTAATATGTGATATGGTTAAGACTTGGTATGCACTAACTCAGAGAGGACTACCTGTTCAAAAGATATCATAATAGATTTTAAAAGAGAAAGTGAAATAATTATTAGCAGCTAAAAAAAGAATTAATGTTCATAGACTATCCCAAATAGCAGTAACAATTCAAGATGTAAAAGCTTGCTTAGCATAATAAATGTTTTATGGTACAGAGCATTGCTTTGAAATGAAGGCACAAGTTGGTCCGACGGTTGTGGGTTATTGTTAAACTGAAATGAAGGCACAGGGTACATCAACTCTAAGTGCCCTATTCATCAATACCAGGCTTCTGCAGTTGGGTAACATTAATTCTACTGCTTTGACTAGCAACAGGACACATATTATTTTACAATGAAATATTGGAAATGGTTGGAGGTATTGCAAGGATAGACTAGAGATAAAATAATAATGCAGCACACATTTACTCTACTCACAGAATTAAGATAAGAGGAAAGAGAACCCTTGCTCTCCTTAAAGGCTCAGCCCACCAAAGCTTAGGTAAGGCTTATGTGCTGGATGAATCATTTACAGGAGAAAATGTGGGAGAAAAGAAATGTACATCAAACAATTAATTTGAAGCCAAGAGGAGTGTAAGTTTCCCATTAACAGCCTATAAACAAGAAGGTCTTCTTTCACCATAGTAACCAGGAAACTCTGCCACACTTTTCACGGTTCAGGATTCTGCTGTTACTCAAGGGAATCCTACAGGAGCCCTAATTTCCTCGGATGCCAGAAACATTTTCCAAAGGTTAAGGCCTTTGAGGATTATTTTTGAGGGTTATGTTTAAGGACCGTTTTTAGTGTGAATAATAAAATAAAATAAAGCAGACATCATTGTTAGCTCTGTATACATGAGCACTCACAAAATAGAGGTGCTTTCTTCACCCTAAAACTCTGGTTCAGGCCATGAAGAAATGGCATGGTGCCTGCTCTTCATGGCATGAAAGGGCTAGAGCAGCACAGTGCCCAACAAACCTCAAAGACCTATTGTTGAATTTGTTTAGCAGACGCAATTTTCATGGTCTGACGAAAAGGCAGCTACAAATACAATATTTTTTTATTATTCCAAGTGGGAGGCCTTCTCAAAACAAATGTGCAAATATTCAATTTCAGCTAAAATGGGCAATAAAGACACAAATTACTATTAAAGAGAAGTCAGGTCACAGATTTGCAGACCGTGGACTTAGAATGACTCCCATAAAGCCCATGTGTTCAGGGTTGTTTGGGAACATGAAGAAGTCATGGGACTCCTCAGTGGGTTAATTTGCTGAGCAGCTCAGAGCTGAACAACAGGGATAGTTCTTCAAGTGATCAAGTGGAATGCAGTCTGGAGATTCTGGTCCCCAGTGGGTGACCTGGAAGGAGTCCTCTCCTGAGGGATTTCAGTAGCTGGCTGCTTCTAATCTGCCAGTCTGTGAACAGACTTTCCTCCTCTCAGGCCCTTCTAGCCAACCATGAACTGAAAATACAAGCTGAAATAAACCTCTTCTCTTTTAAAATGTGAATATCTGGTATTGTCCCAGGCACAAGCAAAAAAGTAACTCAGGCAGATGGTGAGGGATGACTGGACTGCTTGGAAGATCCAGCTATGAGCAAACTTTCTCAAACACAGCTGCTGTCTTCTATATTTCTGCTTTACTTGCTGAGTGCTAAATCCTGCCTCGGAAACCTCTGTGCTTATCTGCTCATTGATAATGGTCAAGCCTTGTATAGAGCTTGAACTTTCAAATGTCTGTCATAGTTGTACTGAGGTCCAATGGCCTATTCCTAGAAAGTCTGTGTTAGTCAATCTGTGTCAGTCTGACTAGACTAAAATGTCCAGAAAGCTTTGTAATGCATTATTCCTAGGTATTTATAAAAAAGGTTATTATTAATTTATTTGGTAGGCTTGGGAAGAGATTGGGCCTCATCAGAGTAGGAAGATATTGTACAATATTTGGCAGCCTTGAATGGAACAAAGAAGTAGAGTAAGGGCCAGTTTGTTCTCTTTGGGTTGATACATCCTTCTTCTTCTACCAACAGTCATTGGAGCTCCTGGTTCTCAAACTTAGAGACTTATTGAAGCATTGTGCCAGAAGCCACACACATAGAAATACATAGTGCCCAACCCTCATGCATCTCTCAGATTTTTGCTATCAGACTGGGAATTACGCAATCACCTTTCCTTTTTCTCAGGTCATCAGGCTAGTCTGAATGATAACTCCAGCTTCCTGTTTCCCAGATTATAGGACTTCATGGGCTCCATAAAAGTATGAGTCCATTCTCATGATAAATCTCATCTTCTATATCTACATTTCCTCTTGATTCTATTTCTCTGGAAAGCTGCAATACAGAGCCCATGAAAATATGTACCTGAGTCAAATAACTGAAGAATATTTGTACAAGATATGCCTACCAGGACCTAGTTATCTGAGACTCTTTCTTCACTGCTTTTATGATAATTGAACTTATAGGCTCAAGACTCAAATATAATTATAAACATACCATTTCCTGATTCCCTTAGGACACATGAAAACTGAGATGACTCTTGAGAAAATATGGACATGTAGATATCTAGAGTAATGGTTACACTCCATTACCCTAGATAGCGTATCCTAAAATTGTCTATTTAAAGAGAGATGAGAAGGATTTTTACAAGTAGATATAGGGTGAACTCGAGAGCAGAGTATCAGTTCTCAGAAAAATGAGGTATGACACAAGCATAGACTGACTTCCCACACAGATGATCCAGGATGCGCACTCTCACCATCTGCCAGGCTATAGCACAAGCCATTTATGTGAGTTTGAAATGAAGATCGATGGATCAAGATAGCAATCTTTTTTTAAGAGAATAAAACATAGTAACAAAATTACAAATGATACAGAATTTCAACAATGGATATTATAAGGCATAATCCTTAAATTAGCTGTTCTGATTACCCTATAAGCATGAAAAAATGTTATAAGAAATTAGAAAGTGAAGAGAAAACATTTTAAGCATTAACTTCTCCTTTTAATAGAAGCAGAAATCAGAAGTGCAATTATCGAAGCTATCCAGTATATACATATACAGCATTTCCCTTCTTTCTTCCTTCTGCCATTTTCATCAACCCAGTTGTTCCTTCCCTTAGAATAAATTCTTTTCCTTTCACTGTTTCTATTGTGTCCTTTAGATTTTATTTACTCTTTTAGGTTCTTACACTAATGAGACAATATGATGTTTGTGTATGTGGATCTGATTTATTTACTTATGAGTGTGGTGTCTAGTTGTATCCATTGACCAATAATATCCTCCAGTTTATCTTTTCCACAGCTGGGTAACACTCCATTGTGGAAAAAAAACACACAATAAATGGACATTTGTGTTGTTTCCAAGACTTAACTATGACAAATCAGACTGCTATAACATCAGTGCACATATATTGCTGTGGTGTGATATTTTCAGTTCTGGAAAAATACCCAGAAGGGAATAGCGGGGTTGAACGGGAACTCCAATGATAGCTTTCAGAGGAAACTCCACACTGATTTCCATAATGGTTATACCAGTCTACCCTCCCACCAACAGTGGAAAAGTGTCTCTTTGGTACCACACCCCATCCAGCATTTATGGGTTAACATCTTGATGACAGCCATTCTTTCTGGAGTAGTCAGAATCTCGGTGTTGTTTTAATTTGGATTTCTCAAATGACCAATGATACTGAACATTTTTTCATATATTTATTTACCATGTATTTCTTCATCTGAGAATGCATATTCACAACAGTCTTTAGGAGTAATATAATACCTCTAAAATATTTCAGAGTTCCAACCTTGGATTTTTCTTTTCAATATGGAGTCATAAAAGGTTATTGCTATTTTTCTAGAATTTGAATGTGACCACTATCATAGAGGTAGGTGATAGGACAGGTTAATATAACTGTCATTCAGCAGTATCTTTATAACTTGGAATAAGTTTAAAGTGTATAGCATTAAGCTACAAAATAGACAGACGATGTAAAATTAGTTCATATGGAGAATTATCAAAATAGGCCAAAAGAGGAGACAGATAATCAGACAATAAATTTGACGGGTAGATACTAAATGGTTGATACATTGTGTCAGCTTAAGAAGTTTAGAAGTTTAACTAAGCAACTCAGTAGAGGGGCAGGGTCCTCACTTTGTAAACATCTGGATCCAGAGGAGCAGATGGAGACAGTGTGAGTGCTAGGAGGGAGAAGAGGTAACCTGCTTACAATATAAAGGAGGATAAGAGGCTTATTTTTCATTCTGTTTTCTTGCTGTTTTTGCTGACTCTAGCCACCTTGAAGTGCTACCCCATGCCATACCACCTTGCCTTGCAGCCAGCTGACTATGGATTGAAACCTGCACAAACTGTGAACCAAATAAGCTTTCCTTCCTTCCTTTAGATGTCAGGTAGTTGGCCCAGCAGCAAAAGAAAAGCAACTGGAACAGGCTGATGGGAGTAAAGCAGTAAAATCAAAACTTATCATTCACACAGTAGAATTAAACTATCTTGGGCATCGATGTACTGGGAAGCTGATTAACATGTAGAGGAGTCTTAGATGTCGGGGAACTTAAAGGATAACAAACACAGTGGGAGAGGCAAATCTACAAATATAAATGTCAATGAGTGTAACATGCAGAGCTGGTATTCAACA
Organism: Ctenomys sociabilis; assembly: GCA_004027165.1. Classification (NCBI taxonomy): domain Eukaryota; kingdom Metazoa; phylum Chordata; class Mammalia; order Rodentia; family Ctenomyidae; genus Ctenomys; species Ctenomys sociabilis. Next base: position 32,754 of record PVKA01020934.1, on the reverse strand, counting down.
GAGCTGGCCAAAGGCACTGTAGCAGCTAGTGGTGGATATCCTGACACAAAAACCAATACACATTTCATATAGCACCTACACCTGGTAATAACTTCATAACATTGTTATGACTATAGATAAGCACTATTTCTGACAAGGAAAGGGCCATGGACCCATGCTGGAGACTGGGGAAGTAATATGAAGCCTGGGAGCACGAGGGCTATGGGTCGATGTCATCGTTAGAGAATGAAGGACTATGGAAGGGCTTTGGTGAACGATAGGCATAGGGGGGCAGAAGAAGCCCAGGGAAAGTCAGGAATCGCCCCATGGATGCATACTTGCAGTGGCAAAATTAACACAAACTGTGAGGAATAGAGCACAAATGCGAAAGAGTAGACATTTCCTATCCCACAAAAATAATATTTGTGTTCCAAGAGAAAATATTACTTTTTAAATTGCTAAAGGTAGGAATGTGGGAAAAAAGTGTTTTATGGAAAAGGAGAAGAGAGAAAGCCCAGACCGTGTCGTTCTCCCTATATTTTCTCCATCTATGTCCTGGAGCGTGCCTATAGAGGAGGCCATCAAATCAACTAAAATCAAACAGCCACTAATTCTAGTCCTAACAGAGTCTCCAGTTCTGTTCTTATATTCCAATATCCCACTAAGAAAGCTTCCGTTTTCTGCAGACGTGTCTCTGAATTAAGATCAAACCAAATCTGTTGCTTCTGAGGGCTCTTTCAGCCAAATAATAACCTAAAATCATGGGTTTCATCATTCTTTGTTCTTCACCAAGCCTCTCCAAACATCTTCTTTGATATCCCTGTTAATAATCAAATTAGAAAACAATAAAGAAAAATCAGTGACAGCCTTTTCTCAAAAGCACTAAGAATTATAAATGGTGATTTTTCACAGGCATTCCTTCACAACTGCCATCTGATTAGAGCTCCATGTTTGGAAAAAGAAGGTTGAATTTTCATGCACCTCACTGAACAGTGGCACGGCAGACACTGCATATCTCCTCTGTGTATGACCACACAGGCCCAGCCTGCCATTATCTGACTTGTGCCACTGAAAGGAGCTGCACCAGCATGCAACAGGGACCACAGTTCTATTAAGAGGTCACAGTCAGGGAACTTTACTGTCACTGAAGATAGTGATCACAGGCTCGGCCATGAACATCACCCTTCACAGAGGTTGTTCTAAAGAGACGGAATTTCATTTTATAGCTCTCTTTTAAAAATCCAGCTATCTAGGAAATCACTTTTATAACGTTCAGCACAATCCTGATAGCATGCTCCTGCATCACCACGATATGGCTCTGTGACAGGAGCTACAAATATCCTAAACTCACAAAATAGTGAAGCCAGTTGCAATTTTTAGGTTACAAAAGCAAAAAAAAAAAAAAAAAAAAAAAAAACGATTTCCAAGAATAATCCCTTATGCCAAACCAGCTGTCAGTACAGAGATGACTGCAGTGCTGCAGTCACCATATGCCGGGAGAATCTGTGGCAAGCCAAAGGAACAGCCGTCTCTCCCATGTGTGGGTCGGCAAGATATGAGTGGGGCATGCTGCCGTCCCCAAGGCAGGCCTGAGTGTGCCCCCTCCTGCCTCACGCAGGCTCCTGTGAAATGGAGGTGTACGCTGCACAGATGCTGGGCTTTGCTAGTGGCAAACTGTCTGAGGCCCATGCATGTCTGTGTGCCCACAAGTTGAAAATACAGGCTATGGTATTTGCAGGAGATTTATTTTAAGTGGATTTTGCTCACTCTGAAAGTATTGCTCTAGCATTATGTAAAGATAGAATGTCCTTCAATTTATGACTACAGAACCCTGAGGCTACAAAGACTCACTAAAACTTTCATCGAAAATAATCTCCACCTCTCACTTTATTAAAGTGATCACCTGTGTATAGCTTTGGCAGTTATGTATTGAATGCACAGTAGTCGAACGCAGAGCTCTAGGTCTTTTTTCCAGTGGTTCTCCCCAACATTTCTGAGCCAGACATTTTTATGATTGTTGCTGGTACACTGTGAAGTGTAAAACTGAGAGCGAGGTAAGCTGGTTCCACCTGCTCACTCCACTTAAAGCTGAAGAAACCAAGTAAATATTTCACTATGTTTTGTTTATATCTTTTTTCAGAACACTGAGGGATTTTTTTTTCCCAAAACTCATCTTTTTTCTGATTCCCTGTTTCTGTAGAACATCCAAGGTTTCTGTGAGAGTTTCAAAAATAAGCCAGGTTGTTCTCAAGAATATTATTATGATGTCATTTTTGCATGTACTCTGAAATTTGAGAATGATCATGAATGAAATATGAACTCTCATACATCAAGTCATTTTAAATTGGTGAACCAATACAACAGAGAATATATTAGTATAAAATACATATGTGTGTATACATATATTTGTGTATATTTCCACTTACATTACTTTCTAGGATAAGCTAAAACAATAAGGATTCATGGACACACTATAAAAGCATGAAATCTTCCTAATTATAATTTTAAATTAGAAACTTTCATAATCTCTAAATTATACACAAGTTTAAAAATAGGCGATGAATGCTGAAGTCATTCGTCTTGCTAGAGAAGGACTTCTTAGGTAAAAATACTGTAAAATTCTCTAGAAATTGCTCTATAGACCTAATATAAATGTGAATTAAAAGCTTAAGTATAAGAAACCAGGAGCCTATGACCAGAACCTAATCCAAGAATCAAGTAGATTAATAGTAAGGTAGGAGGTTGTTTAACTGTGTGCACCACCCTGCCCTTAAAAATAAATACAATGGCATCAGTTTAAAAAGGTACCTGAGGAGTATTTTGTTTGTTTGGTTGGTTTTTGTTTTATTTTTGTGGTATTCGAGATTGAACACAGGATCTTACACATGCCAGGTAGGTGCTTATGCCACTGAAATATGTCCCCAGCCTCTGAAGAGTTCTTAACATCCAAGTACAAAAAGCTTGAACAGACATGAAGAACTCACCTCAGCTGCCTGAGTTCTGAGATGGACCCAAAGGCTTGATGGATCTAGAGGACAGTGGGCATGGCATAGTTCACCTGATAGAGAAACAATGTTGAAATCATATGCAATTTTTTTTCTGTACTTAGGATCAAAACCATAGTTATTCATATGTTAAGCAAATGCTCTATCTGTAAGCTACCCTTACTCACATGAGCAATTTTATGCTCATGGTGCCCTTTAAGGATTCTGCTGAGATTCAGTTTCTGTGCTTCTAGAATATTCACCCAGAAGGATGATGCTGGCCTAGTGTGACAAGGAAACTTTGAAGTCACACAGAAACCCCTTTCAGCTATATAAAATTTCCTCCTGCGCAATGAATTTGCTAAGTGTGATAACTGCCTTTATTGCTACCCTTGATCTTGTTTGATCTCTTTCTTCATAAATAATATTATGAGGTTCACATTGCAAATAGTATAGCGATAGATCCTATCATTAACTTTAGATTTAATGAAGACTACTATTTTCATCCTGTTTCTTTTCAGTTAAATAGAGACAGCAAAACAATAGGGACAACAAAGATTTTATATCGGAACATTTTTAAGATAGTTAACTGACAAAAAGAGGGTGGAATAAGCTGTCCTTATCCCACATCTTTCTATAAAAGTAATTCGGCAGCAATTTGTGAACAAAAGTGCTCAAGACTTATGTAGAGCTAAGCATGGTAACTCACATCTGTAGTCCCAGCACTCTGGAGGTTGAAGCAAGAGGACTCTCTTGAGTTTGAGGCTAACCTGGATATACTGTGAGTTCAAGTCCAGCTTGCATTACATAACAAGGACATCCCACCGCACCAGCAGTGGTCAATACATTGTGTCAACTTGGCTGGATCACTTCGCAGTTCCATACCATGGCCATGGGAGCCCCACCCCATGGGGTGGGGAGCACCTACCCTAGGGTAGGTATGTAGGAGATGCTTTCTGGTCCTTGTCTCAGTCCAAGAAACCAGTATTTGTAATCCCAAAGTTACCTTATTGGAATCCCATCAAGTTGATTCCAATCTACCACTTTCCATGCAACCCACGGCGAAAACGAACACTAAATTATATTTTTAATCATAGGGGAGTCGAGGGGCTCTAATTCCTGTGATGACATGGCTTTCCGGAACCAAGAGAGTGACCCAGGGCCTCACCCTGTTTTTATTCAGTGGGGGAGTGGCTTCAGGATTGACTGAGAATTGTGGGAAGTAGGTGACTACTGTGAGCTGAGCTAGGTGGGTGGCCTACATTTACCTCTGCCATATGCAGAAAGAATATGCAGAGAGAGTAATCTGCATTATATAGTATTTAATGTTTTGGGAAGTTTAGGACTTCAGCTTTGATGTAGTCTTTCAAGCCCCAGGAAGTCATAGCCTCTATCTCAAGGCTTGATCCCAGCTGGCAGCACAGAGCATTGGCTCTACCATCCTGTCTCCACCCAGCTCACATTAAGGAGCAGCAGGCTTACCAGGGAAACATGCATGCCACCTTCAAAGACTATCACCAGCACCTCAGCTAGACCAATACACATTGCTTAAGGCCAATTGAAGGATAAACAGAAGTCCTAGCTAGCTCTGTACATAACAATATGAGGAAATAGGATAAGACTCAAGTCAAAATGGAGACAGTCCCTTTTCTTTCAAGGAGAGCTGCTCAGGGGTTCCCCCACATAGGTGCACAAAAAAGGTATTAGAGATGTATTCAGCGTTCTATTTCCTAGGAAGAACTTCAGTCTTCACAGTCAGCTTGGACTTCAGCATAGACTCTTTGGCCTCCAGTTTGGATCCTTCAGCTTTCCGTCACAAATTCTTCATTCTTCCATTCAGACTGTTGAGGGTTCTGTCACAGACTCACCAGCCTTCCATCCCTTCCATCACCGACTATTTGCTGACTGATACAGACCTGCACAGAACACTGCAGTGAGCTTCAGACCCTGGATTGAATCCTTCAGTCTTGGGTATGCACAAGCCCTCTGCATGCTTCCTCATCTGATTTTGTGGCTGACTGTAGTAATTCAATCTTGTACTTTCTTTTTTTTTTAATTAATTGATTTATTTTTTATTTTATTGAAGTACAAATATCAATGAGACAGTTTTAAGACACCTTAACAGGATGGATTCAATAAATTAATACACTGCAAACTGATTTCATAATGTTTTGGTATCATACAAGGTACATACATGATATTATACTTACAGACATTATTATAGCAGATGTCTCTTATCAGTAAATTAAGAGAGTGTGGCTGTTTTCTTATACATTTGTACATCTTATGTTGTATGTATTCCTTTTATTATATCTAGTAAAACCCTAATACACCCCCAAGAAAATACCTCTATAAAAGAGTATAAACCCTTATGTTTCCCAAGACAAAGGATGGCCTCTGATGTTCACTGTGCGTGACACCTGATCACTGTATGTCACACCTACTGACTAGGCTGCTGGCTGTGAACCTAGATATAGCCTGTGATCCAGCCCCAGCCCCTCTGGAACATGATCTTGAAGGCAGCCCCATCATTTGCAGACCTGCCAGAGAATGTCCTGACCTGCTCAAACCAGTTTGTAAAATGAATAAGAGGCATCAGTTCCTTCAAATGAACAGATACTAACTTAAAGCTATGCAGACCAGGAAAAATCAGGCAAACATGACTAAAATAACTGACAAGTGGAGATCTACAAATCACATGAGACATAATTAGAATGAAATATTTTCCAAAGTTTTATGAGCAAAAAGAATTCAGACAAATAAAATCAACAATAAAATACCTTAACAAACTTTAAAATTTAATAAAAAATGGAAACCATTAAAAACAATCTTGAGTCTGAAGAAATCAATGGGTAAATACTAAAGGCTTCAACACACTGTCTCATGATTTCTATTCACCATAATACTAGAAATCTGGACCAGAGTAATGAGATAAGGAAAATCATTTAAAGGCAAACAATTGGACAGGAAAAAGGAAAATTACCTATTCTTATAAATGACATGATTATAATAGATGGCTAGATAGGCAGATAGATAGATGATAGATAGATAGATAGATAGATAGATAGATAGATAGACAGACAGATGATAGACAGATAGATGGATAGGTAGAGACAATAGAGATAGATATAAGTAGTATAGATACAGACATAGGTAGATATAAAACCCTAAAGACTCAACAAAGAATTGTTAGAATTTATAGATAAATTCAATATAGATGCAGAATACAAAACTCTGTGGAATGCTTATGCACAAAAAATAAGAAACCAACACATTATGACAATAAGAAAAATATAATAGTTAAAGGTAACATTACCAAGATGAAAGATTTGGATAAATAAAATTTTAAAATAGTAAGGAAGAGAACAGAACACTTAGCTGAATAGAATAATATCATGTTCACAAATTAGAAAAATTAATATTTTCAAAATGTCTTTACTACTTACAGTTCTCTATAGATACAATGCAATGCCTATCAAAACCAGAGACATTTTTTAACACAAAAAGAATTCTGAAATTCATATTGAAACACAGAAGACTTCCAACTAGTCATATATATATATATATATATATATATATTATATATATATATATATATGTATATGTATATGTATTCATATATATATATATATATATGTATACATAACTGCTTATAAATGACATGATCATAATAGATAGCTAGGTATGTAGATAGATAGATGGATGGGTAGATAGATAGATAGACAGACAGACAGACAGACAGACAGTGACAATAGAGATAGAGAGATATAGGTTATATAGATATAGGTTGACAGTAGAGGCCCACCTTGGTCTTGGGATACATAAGGGTGTACACTCTTTTATATGGGTATTTTCATGGGGGAGGTGTTAGGGTTTTACTAGAAGAGCAGATATAACACAAGGAATAGATATAACACAAGATATACAAATGCATAAGGTTATATATATATATATATATATATATATATATATATATATATATATAAAGGACCAAATGGAAGAACCCTCAATTCTTGATTCAAAACTAGATTACAAAGATATAGTAACCAAAATATTATCGTATGAGCTTACACACAGTCGTGAAGACACATAAAATCAAATAAAGATCACAGAAATAAACTGTGCTTTTACAGCCCACTGATTTTTGACACAGGCGCCATGAATATACAAAAGGAAAGGATACTTTTTAAAATAATGGTCTTCGGGAAACCAGCTGTTCATATGCAGAAGACTAAACTTGGATCTTTATCTCACAGTACATGCAAAATACTAACTCAAAGTGGATTAAAGGTGTGAACACTAGGTGCTGCAAACATGGAGAAAAATAAGTATAGATAGATTTAAGATCTAAACATATAAAACTAGCAAAGCACACAAAGGAAAGCTCCACAACACTGACCCGGATAATGACTTTTTGAGTTAGCACTAAAATAATAAACAACTAAAGGCAAAAGTGAACAATTAGAATACACCAGACTAAAATTTTGCCTCAAAAGAAAAATATCAACAGAATGAAATGATAACCTAGAGAAAAGAATTAAATATTTGCTAAAGTGTATTTTTAAAGTATTAGTATCTAAAATATATAAAGAACAAAAACAACTCAACTATAAAATAATAATATGATTTTTAAATGGGCAGAAGACCTGAATAGATATTTCTCAAGTGAAATTATACAGAAAATTAAAAGTTGTGTGAAAATGTTTCTAATGTTACTAATTATCAGATAAATGTAAATCAAAACAATTAAATATCATTTTATATATCTTTAAATGGCACTCATAAAAGAGACAAAAATATAAATTCTTGGTGAAAATGTGGAGAAAAGGAGACCTTTGACCATTGTTGGCTGAAATGAAAACTGGTATATGAATTATAGAAAATAGTATGGAAGGTCCTCAAAATTTTACATTAAATCTACAATATCTGGGTATCAATCCAATGAAAATGTTATCTATGTATCAAAGAAATATCAATCTTCTCATATCTTTTTCAATATTATTTATAAATAAAAAACCAATTTCAGTGCCCATTAGTGACTGAATAGATAAAAAAAATAGGATTATGTGTAAAACCAAAAGTTACATAGGTAGATATGGACACATAATGGAATACAACTTTCTAAAAGGAGAACTTTGAGAGGCTCCAGTTGCAACCTGCTGGTAGAGAGCATTTGACCAACCTAAGCAAGGCCTTAAGTTCTATCCTCAGTGCTGAAGAAGGCTGGGAGTCAGGAAGAGGGACAGGAGGAAGAATGACGGGGATGCTGCCATTTACGACAACAGGAAAGACATCATGCTAATAAAGTCACCTAGACACACAAGTACAAATATAGCATGAACTCTCTTATATGTAGAATATAACAGAGTCTTATTTGTAGAAACAGAAAGTAGGGCAGTGATTGTCAAGGGATTGAAGAAGGGTCGAGAGAAATGCAGGGATGTTGAATAAAGGTATAAACTTTCAGTCTTCAAATGAATAAATTATGGAGACTGCAAGTGCAGCCCAGTGACTGTAGTTAGCAATATTGTACTAAATACTTGAAATTTTCTGAGTAGACCTCATGTGTTCTCACAATACCAAGAAAAAAAATTATGTACCTGAGGTGATGGATATGTTGTTTGTCTTGATTATGATAATCATCACATAGCGTGTACATATGTCAAAACATTCAGTTACACACTTTAAATATATGTAATTTTATCTGTCAACCATCTCTCAACATCATCAGCAAATAATAGTGAAAAGAACCATGATGCTTACACACATTCCAACTTAAATATAAAACCCCAAGTATTTGTCTAAGTTCCACCAGTAAATTTATTCACTGTCTCAGAGGGATTTGTAGCAGTGGGTGGCTGCGTGATTGGGGAAGTGAAGAAGGTGGAGCGAAGGCTTGCTATGTACCTGATCCCAGGCCAAATAGTTTACTAACACAACTTTTTTTAATTCTTAAAATCTGTTTTGAAACAAAACTGTATTTACACCAAAAATTTCCTGCCACAAACCTAACAAAAGAGTATTTTAAAATTGTAACACAGATATAGTTAAAACCTTGGAGATAACTGGTGTAGAGGCTTCCATTGAAGACAGACTGAAGCCTCCTCTGTCCCTGCTCCAGAGAACTGGGTCATGAGGGACGAGTGGTTCAATGTCCAGCATCTCGCTACAGGAGGGCGTCATGTGCCCATGGAACTGGACCAGCTCACCAACCAGAAGCTCACACCTCCACTAGGTGCCATACCCCATATGAAGCTCAGTGAGACGAAGGAGGAAGAGGCTAAGTCAAGAGAACAGTATCGCTGTGAGGTGTGACCAAAAGCACCATGAGTGCTGCTGTCCAAAGGAAAGGCAGGCTTGCGAAACATGGTGCGCTTTCATTGCTTGATTCACCAGATCCGACACTATGTGACATCTCACTCTTCCACAAAGTCAAAACGAGTATGAAAGGTAGGAGTTTTGGATTGAGTTTTCAATTCAAGTCCAGGCATACACAACAGAGGAGCTAAAGTCAGTCATGAAAGAGGGCTTCCAAAACTGTGTCAGAAAGTGGCAAGAATGATGGAATGAGTGTGTTTGAAAAGGGATGGTATTTTGAGGGGGGATTAATAGTAATGTGTCTTTTACTATGAACCTTTAAAAATTTAAACATTCCCTGTATTTGAGATCACACTTCATAGCTATCACCATCTGTTATAGTTTTGCCTCTTCTTTTACTCCTGTGCTCGGAAACTAACTTAAGTATGCCATTACGTGTCTTAACTGAGTTGAATTGAAGGTGATGGTGTTCGTTTGTTTGTTTTTCTGGATTCTGTCTCTCACCTTCTTGTACTTAAAATATGAAAGAGAAACTTTTGCTTCTCTTGAAATTCACAGTTAGAAAACATGGAAAAGTGACATCTAAGCTGTGCTTGGTCACCAGGTGAGAGAAGCAAGAGTTTGAAATGTAATCTGTCCCTTACTTTGCTCTGCTACTAACTGCCTACACTGCTCTGTGCTAGAGTTATGAAATAGCATTTGATACCATTTGATACACTATGGAAAGAGTTAATCATTTGTAATGAGAGGTTTGTTAGTTTAAAAATTATTCTAACTCACGTTTATTTGACTTAAAACCTTATCTTTTCAAAATACCACTAATTTAAAACATATTTTTCAATCCTAAAAGCTAATTATTAAAATTATGAAATACTTAAATTTGTTGTCTTAGAGACTATAGCATGTATTTGAGAAAGTATATAGGAAGAAGGTTTAACAGAAGTTTAATAGAAAATAATTATGCTGTAGTACTTGATACATGGTGTCAACTTGAGAAGTTAAAAACTTAACTAAGTCAGCTCAGCAATTCCACACCCTCAGCTTGGAGGCCCCACCCTGGAGTAATTCACCACCTTTTAAAGAATATAAAAGGGTATTGAGGAAAGATGGAACAAGTTCATTTTCCTTGGAGGAGCTCCAGCCTTTGATGTCTCCTGGCTCCTAGCTTATTCTTCGGCCTCTGCCTTGGGTCCTTCAGCCTTCTGGTGTAGACTCACCAGCCTTCCGTCACAGACCCATTGGCCTCTGAACATTGCAGTGAGCTCCAGACCTTGGGCTGAATCCTTCAGTCTCCAGAAGTGCCTTCTGCACTTCTTCATCAGTCTCTGTGGTTGACTGTCACAAGCCAGTCTTGTAATTTCTTATGTATTTGTACACCCTGTGTTATATCTCTTTCTCTAGTAAAACTCTGACTGATACATGTGTAAAATACTTTAGTGAAAGATGAGCTAGTGAATGATGTTGAAATAATTGCCAACACTTTCAAAGTGTTAAAGTCTCCAGAATAATAATTAAGTAGCACTAACTTCATGTTTATATAAGAAATTTTTATCATTCAAGAAAGACTCATTGAGCAGCTGTTCTAGGTACTAGATGTGTAGTCTTGAATCAAACAGCAAGAATGTGACTTTACATTTCAAGGTAATGTAGCAAAAACGTTGGTCCATTTCAAATGCGTTCCTCAACTAAGAGAAGTAGGGTTTGAAAAAATGTGAAATGAAAAACGTTTTCTGTTAAAAGTGTTTTTCCATTATATGAATAAATGAGGCTAGATTATTGTGCCAGAATTCTAAATACTATGCTTTTCCCCTATTAGACTAGAAAAATCTTGGAAGAGAGAAGACAACCTGGTATAAAAAATTGGTAATTTCTTATTGAATGAAACATACTAATATTCAAACATAATATCTCTTCTCTACTGGGGCGAAGTGCTTGTAAGCACCTAAGATTTTTCTACCGGAAGCAGCTAAAAGGAGTAACTGATGGCCTCACAGAATAAGCGAGTGAATGCGTGGCACTGCCCCAGAGGACTGCGAAGCCCCTGATCTGGACTTCAGGAAGCGCTAGCCCTGGTTCTGCCTCTGCTGTGGGTCTATTCAGTTGTGCAAGGCACTTCACCTTTCATATCTGTTTGCTTATCCACAAATGAGGGGAGGATCTCCTTCAAACTGTAAAATTTAAAGCTGATGATCACTGGAATGGTAAATTCTTTGCACAATGTGTTAACGTAGTAAATGTTTTCTGTGCTTATTAATATTTTAAACACCACTGAAACACAATGTTTCAGATACTGTCAAAAGTTCTTACAAAATACAGAGTCAACAAATTTATATATCCTGTTACTATGACCATTCAGGTACATTACAAAAGGAAAATAACATAAATCTGTTCAGCTGTGCCAAAAGGGTGAAAATCATTCTTTATTAAGCTGACAGTATTGGTATTTTTGCTACAATTAAATCCACAGAAGAACTACTTCATTTGAATAAAAAAATGATTTTGAATTGTACATTTCCATGCTTCAATAAGGCCTCGCCCCCATATAGAGGAAAATGCTGCACAAATTACATAAACTGAAGTGCTTATCTTTCTATGTTACATACTGGAGATTGAACTCAGGACCCTACACGTGCCAGGTAAGCGCTTATCCTACTGATCTATCTTCCCTGGTCATTTGTTTTAAATTAGCTGTACATAGAGGTAATTTTGGGATTAAACAATCAAAAGGGTTCTCATATTTCACTAATCTGGGTATAGATAATTAATTGAATTTACATGAACAAAATTACTGAAGACAAAATAGATGAATACAATATTCTAAAGGATTTTTTTGATTAATATAGGTCCCTACATGATCTATTATGACGCATATTGTATAAACTAATGCCCAACTGACCAGCCATTCTACCTCTGTACTTTCTACCAGCTTATCTCACAGAAGCCCTAGACCTACCAGAGAGAACAACTTGTTATGCTGGGAATGATCCTGACCACTGCTTGTGACAATAAATAATTCTGCCTCCAAATAGATAAATAAATACTGTCTTGCAAAAATCACATTGATATGATTCAATTAGATAAATCTCTCTCCATCTTTTTAGGTACATACAAGAACTATCAGAGCACTGCTATTTTTCTATCACTTGTAGTTTTCTGTTGTTTTTACTTTTAATAACCTAGTCTTTGCTCAAGAAATGATAGAGAGTTCTCATTAAATTTCTAAACAAACTTTTTGGAAATAAGTAGATCTAACAAACTTCATTAGGATTTCAAAACACATTTTTTAAATTTGTATTAGTATGTGTCTCCATACATGAAGTTTGAAGTCATCTTGGGGAGGAAGCATATGTACATAACACAGCTTACTGCTTCTTTTTAATCCCTTTCTCCTTCCCACCAGCCAGCTTCCTTGCCTCTAGATCCCTTTCCTCCACTTTGTTATTATTATCTTTAGCTCCGTTTTATGATAGGCAATGTTTACCCTCATTGAGATTATTAGGTTCCTATATTTAGCATAGCTAAATTCTTATTTCTCTTTCAATTCCCCATCTCATCTCACCCTCAGTCTCCTGGACTCTTCCAATTTGCAAAGATCTATCCCTGTGTTTCCTTTTATCCATCCTTTGTTGTGCTTTTCCTTTTGGCCTTAGTTAAAACATGCATTATTTTTCTTCAGTTCTAGACTTTTAAGGCTTGTGCTAAACACAAGAATTTGGGGCTGGGGAAATGGCTCAGTGGAATAAGTGCTTCCCTGGCAAGTGCAAGGGCCTGAGTTCAATCCCTGGCTCCACCAAAAAAAAAAAAAAAAATTAAAAAAAATAATAAAATAAAATAAAATAAACACAAGAATTTGAAGCAGCTGTCACACACATTCTCTGTAGTAGTGATGTTTGTGTAGCTGTCCTTTCAGTGAGCCCTACTCTTTGGTACATATGGACCAAGAGTGACAGAGAAAAACACAGCATAGCCACAGTAACACAGAGAGCTTGCAAAGACAGTGTTTATATAGTAGGGAAAATAGGCAAGTGATAGAGAAGCAGAAGGGAAGTCCTTCACCCAAATGAAGGAGGAGAGGAGCCCTAAAGAACAACTGTAGAGAGAAATACACGTGCTGGAGGACTCCTCCAGCCAGACTCTCCTAATGCAGTTCCTGGCAGGCCTCCCTCAGGCCAAGCCTGGCCAAAGGCACAAGACAGTAGCATCTCTTGATTCAGCCAAGAAAAGTTATTACCAGGGGACAGAACAGAATGGGAGAGAGAAGAGATGGGGAAGATCTAGAAAAGCAATGGGTGAGGAAACATCCAGGACATCCTCAGCCCAGAGCACCAAGAGGCTCTCCCCAAAACTGGTTTGAGAAAGGAGTGAGAATGCAGCACATTTGATAACAAACATGGTGAAAGGCCAAGCTATGCTTTGCCCAACCTAGTAAAATAATGCATTACAGAATTGCAGGAACTGTTATTACTGTATTACAGGTGAAAAGGTGGAGGTGAAAAAAGGTAAACAAATGGGCAAAATTCATACAACTGTTAAGTGACAGATCGGGATTTAATTTAACTTAATTTATATTGTCTCATTTCAAATCTTTCCAGAGGAGAATTCACACGCCTGGCAATATGTGAAGAGCTGTGTGAATTCCAATTATTCTGCAATGTAGACCTAGTAGGAAAACTTGACTTTAATCAACTTTGTTTGCATTAGATTTGAAACAGCTGAAAAGCCATGAAACTTGTGCATACACAAAATCTATTAAATATATACTGAACAAGACTAGTTATTGATCTAGGCATGGTGGTACATGCCAGCGATCCTAGCACTCTGGGAGACTGAAGTAGGAAGACTGTAAATTCAAACTCATCCTGAACAATTCTGGAGCTAGTCTCTTAGTAAAACTGTCTTGGAGAGGGGAATGGCACTGAGGGTGGGAGGGAGAGAGAGACAGAAACAGAGCCACGGAGAGAAATACAGAGAAAGGAAGAAGAAAGATAAAGGAGGAAAGGAAGTGAGGGAGGAAGAAAAGGAAAGAGGGAGGGAGGAAGAGAAGGGAGAGAAGGAGGGAGGGAGGAAGGAAGGAAGGAAGGAAGGAAGGAAGGAAGGAAGGGAAAGAAAAAGAAGACGATGAAGAGGAAGAAGAAAGAAAGAAAGAAAGAAAGAAAGAGAGAGAGAGAGAGAGAGAGAGAGAGAGAGAGAGAGAGAGAGAGAAAGAAAGAAAGAAAGAAAGAAAGAAAGAAAGAAAGAAAGAAAGAAAGAAAGAAAGAAAGAAAGAAAGAAAGAGAAAGTAAGAAAGAGGGAGGGAGGGAGGGAGACAGGGAGGGAGGGAGGGAGGGAGGGAAGAATAGGCTGAGGATGTAGCTCAGTGCCAAGGTCTTGAACTCAGTCCCCAGTACTAGGGCAAGGGGGGATCAATGATTGAGAGTTTGCTTTCTTTTTTACTCTCAATCTAGTGAAGACACACACATGAGTAAAATTTGCCACCCAGGTATATTTTATCTTTGCCAGAGGCATTTCTACCACTTGAGAGGAGAGGCTGTCATGTATATAATACCAGACTGGTTAATATTTATGCTCAGTTGTCTGCAACTATCTGCCCCAAGACAACTTGAGCTAATTTTTAGGCTATAATGAGCAATATGCTTTGTAACCATAGGATAAAAAATACATGACACCAAGCTGTTTTTGATTGGCTTCAGTAACTTCCACTAACCTCTTTCAATTATCCAACAATTCTTAAGAAGGAATACAACTTCTCTTAACTTCTTCATCTTAAGTAAAATATTTATATTAAATGGATCAGTCTTTTATGATCAGTCCCCTTAATTAGGGAACTATTTTGAGGGAATGAATAAAATTGACACATTTAATTTTGCTGGAAATATTGCTGTGAAAATTCTTTTCTATTCTAACATGTGAGAGAAGTACCTATTGAGATACTAATACAAATATATCATTTGCCTAGGATTATAGACATTAAACATCTTGTTACTTATTCACTCTAAATTTTCTTTTATCCCATGAATTCTTTCTCTGGTCATGAAGGAACAGGGGCACATAATATTTGATGTTTATTTAAGCAATTGGCAAACATTAAAATACTGAGCATGCCTAGGCACTGCTTAAGAACAAAGTGGTGCAAGAGAAGAAACAAGGACACCTACCTGGCTGACCTGCCTATGTTTGGCTCATACCCAGTTGGCCCCTCCAACCACTGAGAGGCAGGACCTTCTGGAAAGTGACTGGACCATGGGCACTGGGGCTGGTGTGATCTGGGAACAGTTTGGTCACCTGAGTGGGAAGGGCCTTTCTCCCTCCCAGGTCCTCCCTGCACTCTGTGCTTCCAGTTGCCATGGCATTCACAGCTTTTCTCCACAGCACACCTGATCATCTACACCTCTTGCCTCATAGTCAGCAACAAGGACTGAGGTCCCTAAAAATTTTGAACCCAAGTAAACTTCTCTTCCTATAAGTTGTGGGAATCAGAAATGTTGTCTCAGCAGCAATGAAAACGACTTAGACACTTGGGAGCATGCTTGAATATGTATATGTAAATTCATATATAGATCACTTTTGGATTAAGGGGCTTCACTCTTTGATATGTGCAGAATTTTCCCACAAACTAATAGACAAAATACATAGACAAAGACATCATTAATTCACAGAGCAAGACATGCACTAGTATTTAGTTTGTAACTCACAGAAAAGGTAAATACTATCATGTGTATTGGTACACACACACACACACACACACACACACTCACACACACACACACACACACAGACTACTATGCCCTATACACAGAGAACAGTGGTTTAATCTGAGGAGCAAAAAAGGAAAAATGGAAATTAGCACTTTACCCTTTTATACAGTATTTCAACTTTTCTAAGAACATATTTTTTTTAATTTTGTATAGTTTTAACACCTTGAAAATAACCCAAGTGTTCTAACAGTGATGCATTAATCTACTTTTCTTTGACATTACAAAAATACTTCAGGATGAATATTCTGCAAAGGAGATTTCTTTAGTTCAAGGATTTGGGGTCTAAAAGCCTGGCTCTAGCCTCTGCTTGGCTCCTGTGAAGGCCCTCTGTTGTGTCACAAGATGACAGAGGGCATCATGGTTGCAGGCTGTCTGAGGGGAAATAAGATGGAAATTCAGAAAAAGGATTCAAAGACTTGATTTACTCTGACTCTTTTATAACAATCTCTCTTACAGGCCCTGAGCCACTCAAGACCAGACCCTTCTGAGGATAATGCTTTGGCAACCTAACTACTTTCCTATGGGCCTACCTCTAGAAAGCTGTACTAGCTCTTCATGCTGCCACACTAAGGACCAAGTCTCCAACACAGGAACTTGGGAGACGTGTCCAAATTATGTCCAACTTATGCTAACATAGGTAAAAGAAATGATAAATCATGTAAGCCATCTAGAAGAGGCACCACTTGAATTTAGACTTAAGAATAAAGAACATTCTATTATAAATGTGATGGTGGAGGAATATATTAAGAGAAAAGACAGAGCATGGGAAGAGAAACAATGAAATGAGCTATGATGTGTTCCCATTTCACTATAGTTTACAGGTAGTGTGTGTATGGTAGGAGGAGTAGTTAAGGAGCTCTATTTCAAGCCTGCTTAACACACTTTAAAATCAGAATTATCAACTTCTAACCCATGACCTTTTAAATAAATATAAATACTGCCTTCTTTTATGTCAATTGAAATTTCACAAATGATATATTGCAACTAAAAATGCAAAGTATTAGTTTGTGAATCATATGTTTATGTGTATATATATTTGCACACTCACACATACACACATAATTTAACCATAGAACACACGTAATTTTAGAATTTCCTGGTTATGATTTTTCCATTATCTGCGTCACAAATAAAAAGGGGAAATATGGCTCACATTCACTAAAGGCTAATTATATTGCTCTCTTTTTTTTTTCTTTTTGTCTTTTTGAGACAGGGTCTCACTATGCAGTTCAGACTGGCCTTGAGCTCATTTTGTAGCTCAGTCTGAGCTCTAACTACAACAGTTCTCCTGCCTCAGTCTCCCTTGTGCTGGGATTACAGGCATGCACCACCAGGCCTGGCTGTATTGGTTTCTTTCCACAACCAACGGTGCAGACACTGGGACTTGGGAGACAGCTCAGAGGCATAAGCACCTACATGGCGAGCACAATGACTCAAGTTTAATCATCAGCCCCAAACAGCAGGTTCACTGTGCCAGCCCAGAACCAAGCATGTGGTGCTCACCTGTATCCCAACACTCTGGAGACGGAGACAGAAGGATGGCTGTAAGTTTGAGACCAGCCTGGGGAGTACAAAAGTGAGCACAAGGCCAGCCTGAACTGCATAGCAAGATTCTGTCTCAAAAAAAATGCAGACAAAGCAATTGCTCAAATTGTTTCTGAAGATTAAAAATTATAAGTAAGATAATATCTAAATCTAGCAAAATGACATAATTTTACCTAAAATTAAATCCTAAAGCATATTTTCTAGATCTTAGCTGTGTAAAATTAAGTATCAATTAGTTCTTAAAAATAAAACTTCTCTGGGATACTTGATAAAAACTGAAAAACTCTGAGGAAAGTTTTGCATGAGCTTTCCCCTTGGTGAGGGCATGGTGGCTGTAGACACATTCCCAGGACTGAGCCCTGCCATATGAGGCACGCTTGCCTTCCTTTCAGTCACTGTCAGACCTGGAGCCCTCAGAGATCTTCATTAAAGGATGAAGCATGCGGTGCCACAATTTGTTGTCTGAGGCTAGAGCTCATATACTGATACCATAGGGGATTCTCCCTGTCATTTTCAGGTTCATTCTGTTTGAAGCTCCAACATATTTGCCAAATATGGTAAGCTCTTTTGAAAATTATCATTTTTGGAAGTGGGAAGCATTTTATACTTTCCCCTCATGTTTTGAAGCCAGAGCAACTTCAGGTCATAAATCTGGGCAAGCATACCTCCTTTTGACAAAATTGGAGTGTGTTTCCTATGAGCAAATTTCAATAATTTATTAACAGGCTATTCCAGATCTTTTGAGCCAAACTTCGTGGTTCACCAAATTAAATATTTGTTTCTCTTTTAATTCTAGATGTTTACAAAAGAAAATAAGGTTTTTGGCTAGATGGACAGAAAAGAAAGTGCTTGGAGTGGTTGATATCCTTGTGCCAGTCGCACTAGGTGTCTCTGTAGCCTGGAGCCCACATTAATTCCAGAGGAATCCATATCCATGGATTCTCCTGGAACAGGAAGAACTGCACTATAATGTGGTCCTACCAAGCTGAAGCAAAGCTGGAAGTAGGGGGATATATACTAGTGGATCCCATTAATAGAAAAATGCTTATATCAACCACAGCACGAGCTTTATTAAATCACTCCTGTCCTCAACTGTGACATGCAAAGATTCTCAAAGAGGCCAAAGGTAGCAAGGAAAGGATGTGATAATTGCGCTGACACCTTTCTTCTAAGATGCTGGCAGAGTACAGAGGTTCTAAGCACTATTGGTTTTTAACTATTATCCCTCTTGGGGATAAATAAATCAGAATATTCTTCTTATGAAACTGTCTTTCAATTTGTAATGTATTATGATAAATTATATTTATCAAATCAACTCAAGCTTTCTTTTTCATTTCTCTACCTCCCCAGTACAGTGAATGAAATCATATTCAGAAGAAATTTCTAACATGGAGAGCTATGTTTATTTAATTTCTAGCCATAATCTGAATTTTTAAATCGTGGTGGACTTTCAAGTGATATTATGAAAGACAACAAGCCCTGTTTGTCATTCAGAATCTTCGCACTGCTATTTAAAATGAACTCCTGTTCAGCAATAGTTCCTAATTAACTGCATCACTACCAAGAATGGACTCACCCTGCTTCATTACCCTGAGTTTTCAAAGCTAATTCTTGGTTATGAGGAATCAAATACAGTGTAGAAAGAACACGTTCCCTGCCTTTGACTTTCCACTTGAAATCGCTATTCCAAAGCCAGCATCGCTGCATTTCATCAGCCCATGCTCCAACTATTTTTTTTTCCTAAATTAAGCCATTACATCAAAGAATTTTATTCAGCTATGAAGCTATCATCAGCTTTACTGTGATCTTTGAGGCTTGGGACAAATTTAGATTGTTTCCACCGATTTCTAGGCCAGATATGAAAAAACTAAGAGTTAAGAAAAAGTGCTTTCTTATAAAGTTCATCACAATGAATAGCATAAGAGTAATGACATCATTCTTGGAATATACTATAATTTGATAATACTGAATTATTGATTTAATGGTTGACTACTCTGATGGTTAATTTTACAAGTCAGTTTGCACATTACTGTACCCAAATATTTGTCTAATATTATCCTGGATATTTCTTTTATTTTTCCACAAAACAATCAGCCTTTATTGCAGAATTACAAAACATTTTCCATTTTGGCAATATTTTACAATGCACTTTGCTTCAAGTGTTGAGAAAGAGGGAGAAAATTAAAAAGGAAAATTTCAATGACATTTTTAAAAGAAAAACTGTCCCAGCCCTCCTACCCAAATAAAAATTCAAATGTCACTTAATTTCCCTACCCGAGAAGAGGCGATAAGGAAAACAGCAGGCAAAACTCTGGCAATTTCACCGTGGATTATATCAGAGACAAAGGAGCATTCAGAACGGTCATCAGTATGGTCGGTTACGCTGATCATTTCTGTAGTCATTTCTTCCTCCCATTTTGCCTCCATAGCCACCACCACTCCAGTCTCCTCCATAGCGTGCACTTCAGTCTCCACTGTGCCTCCACTGCCACCACCATGGTCTCCTCCATAGCCCTCTTGACTTCGGTCTCCTCCATAACCTCCTCGATCTCCTCCGTAACCTCCTTGTTCTCCTCCATAGCCACCACCACTTCTGTCTCCACCATAACCACCTCGGTCTCCACCTCTGCCCCCACGACCTCTATAAGCCCCTTTCTCCACGGTAGCATCTGCCCAGGGAATCTCCTCCTGAAGGATGAGAGTCCTCTGGTGTAGGCTCATTGAACTGATTACAGAAGTTCTTCGGGCAAAATTCATATGTCCACATGATGGATTAGGACAAACCCAGTCCCCATTTTGGGGGTCTCCACTTCTTCCCTGAAAGCCTTCACGACCTCTATACCCTCCATGGCCTCAACCTCCCACCTCCACTTCCACTTCCTCTCATGAGTTCAGGTCTTCGAGTAACAAAAGACACTTTACTGATGTTGCCATGGAATTCTTTTCCATCAAACCAGTCAATGGCTGCCTTCACTGAAAGAAGGTCCTCAAATGACACTGTTGCCTCTCCTTTTGGCTTCCCTGTGTCTTTGTCTGTGTAAAGATTTATCATTGGTTTTCCAGTCTTCTTTTTTGTCTTGATAATTCCTACTTATTTGAAGAACTCTCCCACTTGGTCTGTAGACACATGCTCCCCAACTCCTTGCACAAAGATTGTTGTTATCTGAATTATCAGATTCATGATTATCAGATTATGGTCTGGGTCTATAATCCCTGTGGCCACCAAAATGTTTGAAGACACCATGGTCACCACTACTTGATTCTGTCATAGGACCTCTTCATACTTGTCATGTCCTCTATGCCCTCCTCCCTGTGACCTGCCATATCCTCTATTATCTTCTCTATACCTACTCACATCACAATGGTCATCTTGTGTATGGTGACTGTAGTTTGCCCTTTGTGAATGATAGGACTGTTGGTTTTGATTACAGGAATCATGCTGCTGATTATAATTTGACTGCTCATCATATGAGCCTTGATGTTGATCATAGCCTGACTGCTGTTCATAGGAATCTTGCTGACTATAGTTTGCTTGGTCATATGAAGGTGCTCCTCCGCCTTGGCCTTCTGATCATTCCGTGTGTTGTCCCTGGTTATTATATGATTGCTGGCCATAAGAGCTCTGCTTTTGACTCTCATAACCACCATAGAACTGTGAATAACCTGATTAGTTTTGTCCATAACTGGAGTAACTGCCATAATTCTGTCCATATGAAGAATCACTTTTTTGTCCATAGCCAGAATAGCTCTTTGGTGTTTGTCCATAGCTTTGGTTGCCTTGACTTCCACAGGAAGAATAACTTTGCTGCTCACCCCCAGACTGACAGTAACTTCCAAAATCCAACATGACTAAGGGCTGTGGTGCTGAGGCCCCAGAGCCCACCAAGAACAAGGAATATGAGAGCCAGGCAGCATGGCAGCCAGAGCTGTTCTCTATCCTGGATATTTCTCTGGAAGTATTTTTAGATGGGTTTAACATTTTAATGGGGTATATTTGGGGCAAATTACATTACCTTCCATGAGTATGTGGATCTCATCCACATGTACTTCAAGGGTTTAATGCAAAAACTGGCCTCCCCTGAAAAGAAAAAATCCTGACACTGAGTGACTTTTGACTTAACTACAACTCTTCCTTTGGTCCCCAATCTGTCTTGGCCTTCAGATTATACAGTTTCCAAGTATTTTCCCGACAGCACCGTCCCAGGGTGAGTGTTTTGATGTGTGTACTCTCATGGCCACAAAGACAACTCAGAGATCCTTCCATCCAAAAAAGGAAGAGACAGGGTGGGTCTTTACAGTTCTTTGACTTTCTGTGTTAACTCACTGCTCCAGATTGTGTCTTCCATCACATTATTTAGTGAGCCAAGCTCTACCCACAGGAACGTCATTTGGCACAAGTCTCAGGGTATTAAGGGGAAAAACAGAAACTCAAGATGCTTAGACTGAGTTTAGGAGTCAGCCCTCTGGGGAAAGGCTGGCCTCTGGGGAAGCTCACTGTCAGGCACTGAAAAGTTTTAATCAAACAGCACAACGTAACATGAAATCAGTGGTGATACACTTCTGGAATCCGCATGTACCTGCTGCAGTCACAATACTTGCATTGAAAATCATTATTGGGATAAAAAAAGTTTGTATTACAGTTTTTAAAAAAATAATATATACATTTAAGTGTAAACTATCTTTATTAGCTCAGAATATATATATTTTTATGATTTCTTTTAATAATTATTCATGTCTTTTGCTTACTTGTCAATTAGGATTGCTTACCTGAGTTTCTTATGTGTTTTGAATATTAATTCTCATCAGAAGAATAACTTATAAGTATAGGCTCACATTTCATAGATTTTCTTTGGGGGAAACAAGAAGAAGTGCATTTATTGAACACTCACTTCAGAATTTCAGATGAAGTGCCTGCCTTGTAAAGGAAGTTCCAATTCAATGAAGTTCAGAAAACGTGACTCATTCCCAAAGGTATGATAAATTAAATAAGAACTCTATTCCAGTTTATATAAAATCAGATGGATAATAGAAAAACTTGTTAACATAGAATAAACTGACACCATGATTTTTAAAATAATGAAAAATAAATATTAAAACAAATTTCAAAAGGCATAAATGCAGAGACAAAAAAAACAGAAAGATTAAAAGCTTAGATAGTATAATGTGGCATACTCATTAGAATCATTTTGTAAAAATGATTTAAAAATTATTGCTGAAGTGGATGCAAATACCTGTATCCGGCTAAGTAAAATGTACATATGTATATTTTCCTTAAAAATGTAAATATTATGCTTGTGTATATCATCAATATTTATTAGTAAGATGGAAAATTTAATTATAATTTTATCAGTACACATTGTATACAGGTATCAAATTATCGCACTTTAATAAAAATGTATAATTACTACATATTAATAAAAATGTTTGATGTTTAAAGAGACTGAAAATAAAAGCTAGCCCTATTTCATGTCTACAGTTTTTCTTCTGTACAGGGATTGAACTCAGGACCCTATGCTTGCCAGGCAAGCATTTATTCTACTGAGCTATCTCCCCATAGCCCACAGTATACATGACCTTCACAATTTAAAACTTTTTTAATGGAAGAAAATAGTATTTCTAGAACAGGGTCAATGCCTTCCACAGTGGAGGGCCAAGAACACTCTAAGACAGCCAAAAGTGGGGATGAGATGGAAGGTGATGGCAACAGCACTGTAGTAAACTTGGGAGGTTATAGTTATTTTCTGAAGAAGTGTATAGATTCAAGAACAATCTTGTATGTCTCAACTTCCTGTGACACCTTCCTTCTCGGTGACTATTCTTTTTCAAATTTATCTTTTGTCTGAAACTTCTTTCTAACTTTATTTGACATTGCAGTACTAAATAATAGATGTGAAACTTTCACATCTATACTGAAAAAAATATGTTATAAAATGAAGTTGTATAACACCTCCAGCTATCATTATAACGGAAAAGCAGAAAATATTTTACAATATTTTGGGCGAAGATCATTATCAAGAGTCTATCTTTCAAGGATAGTTTCCTTTTTCTTTTTCAATGTTAGTTTCTTGTATTTGAAATACAAGAAATTTCAAAAAGTTTACATTCATTTAATATTTTTAGGAAAATAATGTATCAATTCAAGACATTTATAAGTGATGATGAGAAATACTACTGGTAAGAGGTGACTCTGGCATTCTCATAAGTTTGGCAAATTTGTCCAGTACACCTGGAGAAAGTTGTTACATCACTTTTAAATAATGATACTCATCTGTGTCACAATATCACACCACAAAATATTGGATAGAATTCTATGTGCAAATAAATGTTACCTAAACTCCAAAATGTCCTGAAGCTACAAATGATTACATAACATGCATCCATACTGTGAATGTCATAAAATAATGAAGTAAAGAGAACTTCTAAATCTTTTTATCATGGAAATGTATAATTACCTGTAACAGAGAACAATATCATGAATTCCAAAATTTTCATCATCTAGCTTCAAAGATTATCAACAGATTGCCAAATAGTTCTTTCATTTACCAATTTGTTACTTTCTTCTCAAACATATTTTTGAAGCAAAATCACTGAATCACATCACTAAATCTATCAATTATTCAGTATGCATACTTCCAAGATAAGGACTTTCTGAACATTATTGCAGTATCAATTTGATACCTCATTGTACAGTACCAAAACGTTATGAAAACAGTTTGCAATGTATTAATTCATCGACTCTGTATGGTTAAGGTGTCTTGAAACTGTCTGATTGACATTTGTATTTTAATAAAATAAAAATAAATGGAAAAAAAAGATAAAAAAAATTTGATACCTCAAAATTAACAGTTTCTTAACAGAATAAAATACTAGATGTTTTAAAGATGTTCTCATTTTTTTTCCTTATGATAGAAAGAATTTAATTCATCTAATGGTATAACACATACATATAATGCTTAAGATAAAATGCCAGGTACTATCCTATATATATAGTATATTACTCAAACACATGAAGGTAAATGTTTAAATAGATTGTGCATAGATACCACAATTTCATCTACCCACAACCCCCCAGAAGGATCTTGTTTTCTTACGTTTCTAGTCTGTCACAGTACCTACTGGACTCACAGCCCTGTTAGTAGAATATGTGTGTGAACTTGAATTGGCACAGAGCGGTTGAACCAAGCCTATCTTTCATGAGTGTAGCAATCTCAAAATCGTACTGATTTCTAAAATCCTTGTGAAATTTTCTTCTCAAATGCCACACACCTAGTACACCAAAATAGTTAATCAATTTTAATTCCACCAGGTAGAGTGGTAGAAGGCTGAGACAAAAGGATTGCAAGAAGGTGGCCAACCCAAACTAATAAACAAGGCCTTGTTTCAAAATAAAATTTAACATCTCTGCCAAAAAAATAATAAAATCAAATAAAATTTAACAAACAATGGTGGGGGACGTATCTCAGTAGTAGAGTTCTGGATGAAGTTGTACAAGATCCTACATTCTATCTCCAGTACTGGAAAAATAGTTTATTTCTGTTGGAGAGGTAATGTTGTAAGATTTCCTTATTGAATGCTTTTTTTCAGTTAAAAAAAAGAGAGCCAGCATCATCTGTCTTGCTAAGCTGACATGAATGTAAAAGTGTCTGATGCCTGCCTGGCAACTAGAGGAGAACCTGGAGCCCAGTGTGTTCACCAAAAACGGATGTGTCTTAGTTACTCTTCTCTCATTGCTGGGACAAAATCCTAGACCCCCAACATTAAGGAAGGGAATCTCACGGTTAGTGGAGGCTTCATTCCATATTTGCCTGGCTCCAAAGAAGATTGGCACATGGAAGAGAGCAGAAGTTCATGGGAGTAGGAAACAACAAAGAACAAAGGGAGGGGCAACAGCTGAGGCAGCTGGAGAGCCTCTCTCCCCTCCTTACATTTGTGTGTAGGTTATCTGCCCCAGGGCACTCAAATTGGTAATCCAGCACAGGATACTGAATTGACTGCAAACTCTACAAACTGCCCCAATGACTGCATAAGGCTCTGGGGTGGGAAGGAGGGCACACCTAGATAAAAACCATAACAGGAGTTAATTATGATACTATGTGTTATATTTATCTCTGGGAATATATGGTACTGTCTTTTTGTCTAAGAAGAACAGACTGAGTAAATGTTATTTCTTTTCTCTTTTTTACCACAAACTTAAACCTTACTTTTTACAGTTACTACACTATATGACTTAATTATAAGCAGGATACAAGTATCCCGGACTTTTTTACCTCATCTGTAGTCTTGGTACCTCATCATGTATCACCTTCAGTTTAACTCTTAAATCTGTCATGTTCCTCAACTACATAAAGGCTGTTTCATTGTTTTATATAATATGAAAGCAGGAAATCTCTGTCACACTTTGTAGTTTCAAATTTTAATTAAAAACCAGCATGACCAAAAAAATTAATGATGTGTGACTAGAAACCTTTTTAAGCCATTATATAAGTTTCTCTAACATGAACCAAAATGATGGATGTCCTGCTTGCTAGTAATTATTTCAGGGAAGGTTATCCTAGCAGTAATGTTCACATGGACATGGCCAGGATGTACTAACTTGGTCAATATAAAATACAAAGGAACTGCCATTTTGAGTTTACACATTTTTAAAAGGCACAATTACTTCAGAAGTAAGAAATCAATGCTTGTGTTCAGCTTTTTTTACCCAAATCACACAGCCCTTTCAGAGTCTGATGACTCAATCATGATTGTGCCAGACACTGTCACCTATTAAGTATGTTGCGTGGTGCTTGTGAAGAAAGTGTTAGTGTAAAATATAGCTCAGAAAATGCCATCAGTGTATTTCTTGGTCACTTCACTGCCACCAAGACATAACCACTGATATAATACCACACAATCTAAGGGAGAGATTTGTTTTCACTCATAGTTTCATCCTGTGGTTCACAGCTCCAAGGAAGAAATAGGATTACCGAGGGGCACGGCCTAGGAGACGGTGCTTATCCCGTGAAAGCCAGGCAGTAGAGAAGGAAAGGAGGAGCCTTAGAGGTTGAATGAGCCCTTGCAACTGACCCTCGCAGATCCTACCTCCAAACAACATATTCATTTCTGAATTCATGGTTGGGTTAACCCACGAATGAGTGTCCCCATGATCCAATTGCTTTCCACATACACAAGAACTTTGTAAGACAGTTTAGGTCTAAACTATAACCTTGTATAAGTATGCTTTTTTAAACAGTGCAAGATATGCATATTCTCCATGCTTGTAAAGGGAGGAAAGGCACTACTTCCATCTGTCCTTAGAAAATATATGTGTCAGAAATAAATATTAGCAACAGCTACAAAAAGATATGATTCACAATAAATCTTCATAGGTGATATAAAGATATCTGAATGAATGAGTGTGTGTGTGTGTGTGTGTGTGTGTGTGTGTGTGTGTGTGTGTGTGTGTTATGGGACAGGGAAAGGAGTACTTAGCAAAATCTTCTAAAGAGAGATGAACATGTACATTTGTCCTATCAATAAAGAATTTCTTATGTCAACAAGTATTTCTGAAGCACTTGTTAGATGCCGTGTACCTTTGTGGTAGAGCATATGCAATACATAATCTTTTAGTATCACCCTTCCAATAAAACACCCATTTTCAGGTATGTAGACTCTCTGACTTCGGAAGTGAAGGATAGTGTTGCTGTGTTTAATCACTTTACTCTTTCAAAATACTGTATTATTTTCAAATAATTAAATCTTCTTTCATATAATATCCAATGAATCATTCTACTATCCCATGTATTTTCACAGCAGAAAACAAATAAAAATCAAAATGAAACACCAAAGAAAGATTAAAAGACTTCCTTAATGTGGTGTAGCTAGTAGTTAGCAAATGTGAAATTTGCACATAGCCATTTGGAAAGAGAAAGCAGACAAAAATGTTCACTAGGAATAAGCAGACAACCAGCAGGCAAGATGCCTCTTCACCAGCCAGAGAAGGGACCCATGGGCATCTTACTAATGGAAGAATCATACAGGGTGATGGAGGAAGCTCTTCTTTCCTGAGTTTTAGGATTCATGTTCTTATTTCAGTGGGAACCAAACGCCCAGTGGTGTATCAGACCAATGCAAGAAGCAAGGTTTGGTTTTGTAGATTTTTCTTGAAAGTAGGAACACGTACTTTTGTAGCCACTCTGTCTAATTATGCCAAGATTACTTGATACTTATGGTAGAGAAAGCTTTAAATGACCCAATTTAGCATGCTGAGCATTGCACACCCAGGGAGAAAGTCAGTGTGCACATGTGGCTCTTCTCCTATCTCCTCCTCCTGTCGGAGGAGGGGTGTACTGTCTCCTTACTTCACGCCAAGCACAGCAGGACATTCTGACTCCCTCCCGAAGGACACTGATAAGTATGGAAAGTCATTCCTTTTGCTCTTTGGACTA
Organism: Ctenomys sociabilis; assembly: GCA_004027165.1. Taxonomy (NCBI): domain Eukaryota; kingdom Metazoa; phylum Chordata; class Mammalia; order Rodentia; family Ctenomyidae; genus Ctenomys; species Ctenomys sociabilis. The sequence goes on along the minus strand of PVKA01020934.1, from coordinate 4,746 downwards.
CTTTTTAAATCTTTCTATGTGAATATTCTACTGACAATCTTCTTCGCCATCATATTGTTTATTCCTAATTTTCTCTTTAATCATTATCAACATTCCCCACACTAGATTTCATTCTGCAAGTCTATTTTATTATCTTAAAAAATACACAAATCTGTTGAGGATTTAAAGAAAATTAAAATCCTTCATAAAAGATAGAAATAAAATAGCTGTCATGATATATAAAAAGGAGAATGTTCCATTGATCTTGCATTTACTGTCTGTGGCAGTCAGTTTAACAATTAAGGAACCGACTGCTCCTCAGTTACTATCAGATTAACCATGAAGTCTAAAAAAGAAAATAGAAAGTGAACTTTCTTACTTATTTTTTTTGGCAGAACCAGGGTTTGAACTCATGCCTTTTGCACTTGCCAGGCAAGCACTTATTCCGCTGAGCCATCTCCCTGGCATACTATCCAGCAGAAAAGTATAAACATGAAGTATATATCGTGAGCCCATAATATTAAGCTGAGCTGTAAATGGATATGGTCGACAATTTCTTTGAATAACTCACTATGGTTGTAGAATGCTGGACTGTGTTGGATTGTGGTGTCGAGTTCAAACACCTAAGTTAGTTGAATGTCAATGGAGTGCCCACTTTTGACAGGTGTAGACAAAGGAAGGGTTGTAGAAAGAAAAAATCATGATGTGTGTGTATAGACAGTACACTTGGGATAGATAACGCTGTGCTTCTACATAATTCTATGAGAGGCAAGATCTGCACTAATGGTGGTTGGACAGGATATTATGTCGGCTTTTAGTACTATGGTCATCCACTAGGTAAACAATTATTGAATTTTTGATATAATTCAGGTATAAAAAATAAGATAAGTAAGCAACTACACTCTTAATTCACTGATAAGACATATCTGCTAAAATAATATCTATAAATATAATATCATGTATGCACCTTGTGCAATACCAAAACGTTATGAAAATAGTTTGCAATGTATTAATTCATCGAATGTGTATGGTTAAGGTGTCTTGAAACTGTCTGATTGACATTTGTATTTTAATAAAATAAAAATAAATGAAGAAAAAGAAAAAAGAAAATAACCAGAAAGCTCATGACCCTCCCCCCTCCTCAACTAAGGAAGAGCTGAAAGAATCCAAACACTAAATGCATTACAGGAATGACTGAAATGAAGAACAGTAATAACCATACAATTATAAAAAACTGTAACAAAAGAAAACTTCATGCAAATTTTTGCTATCTCTCTTCTTCCCATTTTCCAGGGCTAAATGGAGCTCTGCCTAAAACTCACTGATATTTTTTCTTCCCTTGAGATGAAATACAAAGGCACTGTATGAATCCAGCATGGTGCAAAACATCACACACTGAAATTACTGCTTCTGAAGAGCTGTCAGGTACATCAGCACAGGCTGCAGATATTGTGCAGAAGTTCAGAACAGCACCAACATGTCAGCTTCCCCGACTTAACTGCCATATCTGACCACAGAAAATGGGATTCTTTCAAGGTATTGATTGGTAATCTGCAGACCTTTAATTCATCAGTATCCAGTGGGTATATGCAAATACATTTTAGTTCCCTTCCACATACATATACACCTCATATGGCACACAAATATTGCCAATCGACCTTCTCTAAAAATAAAAACAAGCCAAAGACGATCAACACAAATAAACATGCTGTTATAATTAGGAAAACTTGTTTTAATTATTCTACTTGTAAATTTCTCATAAACCAATTGAATCCCAAGGTAGAATCCACATCTCTCCCAAACAGGTGTAGCTGCAGCCTGGGGGAGAGAGGCCCTTGCTGATGCAGCCGGCACCCCGAGAGGTCCAGGGAAACCCTGCCAGGCACAGCTCTGCACCATTCCAAGAAACCCCTGGCTGCCTTCAAAACAAATTGCACAGCCTCTTTGCAGAGAAAAGAAGAGCCAAACAATTAAAATTAGAGGATAATAAATTTCTCTTCATTTCATTGCAATTCATTGTAAATTATCAAATTATCTCCTAGATTGAGGACTTTGTGTTTTTATTCTTATTTATGATCATTGATACATTGATTATTTATATAGTGTTCATCAAACCATACCAGATCGTTTTTAAGAAGTACATGTATCTCCTCTAAAAGTTAAAAACAAAAACTTGCCATCACAATTCATCAATACAAATTCTGCTGATTGTAAATTAAGATTACATAATTAAATGCTATCACTGAAATTATCTATTCTGAGTAACTTCAGTGACAGCTTGCCATTTGCTTATAAGTGACTTTGTTCCTCTTGTTTGTTCCTATTTTTCCCTGTGTGCATATAAGTATCAAGGATACTAGAATTTTTGTTTGTTTGTTTGTATTTTAGGGAAGGGGCTACAGGGTGTTAAGGGTCTCACTACTAGGTGGGACTCGCAATGATCCTCCTGTTTACAGCCTCCCAAGAGCTAGGATTACAGGTGCACCACCACACCCCATTTCAATTTCAGTCTCAGCATGCCCCGGAGGGCAGAAGGATACTACAATTGAATTTCTAACATACGATCCACATATTTCATGAAATATTTTAAACAAATGCTGTTTGTATCACAGGAATATTTTTCAGTCATTCCCACAAGATGAGAACTTCCTGAGCATACAAAAAGGTAGATGCAAAGTCACAACCGTTGTGATGACCAGTGGTCCAACAGTAAGAATCATAGCTGAGAGAAGAATGTTTGTTTAAGAGAAGGTGTCTGAGAGGTCCCTGCTTAGACATTAGGATAGTTGAAGAAAGAAAAAAAACTAGTAATATTTAGAAGAGTGGGAAAAAAGGTACATGATTCAAACACTCTATTGTGGTCAGCGTTATTTTTACTTCTTCTAATATTTCTACCACTAGTGTCACTATTCCTACTGCAGGGATGTTCTATTGGAAAATAATCAAATGAAACACTTGAAGGAAAAAAAATTATAAGCCAATGTGACCGAAGAAAATGGTCTTAAAAGGGATTACTGATGGAAAACAAGGCTAAACACTAAAATCAGGTCCAAGAAGTGGAGGCCCTGAAATCAAAGTAAGGATGCATTTAAATTTTAGCCTGTAAATGACAGGACCCATGATAGGTTTTGTGAGATGGCTAGAGTAATGAACAAGATACATTAGAAATGTTAAATTGGTGGAGATGTTAAGAGCACGTAGAGAAGGGATAGCAGGAAAGCTCAACCAAACAAATGAGATGTGTTAATTCTAATGCATGACAAATAAAAATTTTATGAAATTCTCTACTTTAGCTTTGAAAAAGACAAATAGATGTTGACAAATTGAGCCATTAAGAAAAACAAATAGGGCAGCATGGTCAGAAATATGATTGTGGTGTTTCTTTTACTCAAAAATTCAAAGCCAGGACCCTATTCAATAATTAAACATTTGTTCTCACATTTTTCCATACTCTCTGTCATTCTAAAATATCCAGGAAGCAAGTTTCAACTAGAAAAATTTTGTTTCAATCAATAAAATACATATCTGAGGAACTCCTACCAGAACAAAGCGGAGGCTCTGGAGTCTGTGTCCTGAGCTAAGAGGGGACCCAGGAGGACACCTATCAATGTGTGCGTGTGTGCATGGAGCTTTGTGCCCAGAAGAGCATCATTCTACAACCCCACACTCTGAGGGAGCTGATGATGTATCCTGAGGCCCCAAATGTGGGTGGCCAACCCTCCTCACATGTGTTTCTGGCCCAAAAGACAGCCTAGGGGAAAGCTGGGATTTCTGATGAGATCAGTCCAACCAACAAATTTTATTCATTATTATTATTATTATTATTATTATTATTATTATTATTATTATATTTTGTGTTTTGTCCGGGGTCTCACTACATAGCTCAAACTCATAGCAATCCTCCTCTTTTCAGCATCCCCAGTGCACACCCGCACATCCAGACCCCATCACAAGCTCATCACTCCTGCGGGGGCAGGGCCAGCGCACCACATGCTGCCAGGGACTGAATCCTGGTCCCTGCCTTTGCCTAAGCAGGTGCTTAGTCCATTGAGCTATCTCACCAGCCCTAAGAAACACTTTCTTATTCAATGACGTTAAGTGCCTAAAAACATCTCATTACCTCCCTACACCTAGTGCCTCCCATTCTCCACAATGATCCACCAACACTCACACTCCCATTCTGTCAAAGGCGTCATTCCCATCTCAGTCCGATGACATTCTTTCAGGTATTGCAAAAAAAAAAAAAAAAAATACAATCTGCTTGTTTTAAAGAATTCCAAAACCTAATCTTTCCTGTTATCATCTCACTACCCAAATGACTCAGTCCAGATTTGAGACTGGTATAAGCAAATGGGATAATAAATAAGTTCAGAACTTAAGAGAAATAAAAAGGGAAAAGTAAAATAAAAAATAAAGGCCATAAAGATGCATAATGGAATATCAGAGTATGTGTTAAAAGTCAAGTGAGTACAGCACATTAGCAAAAACTGAATACAAACCCTACAGAAATAAGAGGCAATGTGAGGCTGGTTGGCAAATCTGTGGGCCTACCCTCTCCATGGGTTTTTAGAACAACTGAGCTAACACTAAAACGTAAGTCAGTAAAATACCTAGAATGAAGAGAGGTCAGTAGTTAAAATAAGTGAGAAAACTAAGGAAGAGCCCGCAGGCAGGACTGTGGGGAAGGAAGAGCTGCAGTTATTTGCTTTCTTTTTTTTTTTTTTTTTTTTTTTTTTTTTTTTTTTTTTTTTTTTTTTTTTTTTTTTT